>CM072155.1:373408-604227 GCA_036850595.1 Rhyacichthys aspro | reverse complement strand
GCAGGGTCGTGTTTGAACAAAGAGTGGGTCAGCTCCACAGACACTCTTTTCCTGTAGTCAGAGCTCTTGTCCTCGGAGATTCGGAAGAGGACGGCCGCTGCGTAGGTGGCTGCAGGTACAGAGCAGAGGGCAGTAGAACAAAGATGAGCACTCTTCACTCAAGTAAGTCCCAAAATATGTTTTTCTTTATTTAGAGGTACAAGCAACGATGTCTTGTTACAGCATTTTTACGGTCTGGCTCTGGACATTAGATAAAAGTACTGTTTAACAGGCTCAGTGAATTAGATGAATGTGGCTAAACAAGATGTAGGTGTTTTTGTGAGATGTTCTCACAGAAATTGAAACAGTGGCATTAACTGTGAACCTGGAGCAGTTCCCATGACACATGAGGGCTGGTTTAAGTTTAATCATCGTATTCTTTCTGAATACCTATTCTGCCTCCATCTAGCCCTACCTCCTACATCCCCTTCTCTTAACTACCTACATGTCCTCCTTTACTACAACCATAAACCTCCTTTTTGGTCTCGGTCTCCTGCCTGGCAGCGCTAACCTCAGCACCCTTTGACCAATATATTCACTATCTCTCATCTGAACATGTCACATCTGTAATTAAACTGCCACTGGTTTGGACTCCACCATGAAACCACACACCTGGTATCTACTGTTTGACAAAAAATAATAATATAATAAAAAACACAAACAGATAAAACAAAATGAAATAGTAAAACCAATAAATAAAAGATCATAAGCAATAAAATCAGATGATAATGCTTTTCTGAAATCAGTGTTTCTAGGCGTTTCTTAAAAGTACAAAAGACATGTGGTTGTCCTGAGCTCGGGGGGAGTTCCAGAGAGATGGACCCGAACAGCGACCAACCCATCTCCTCTGGAGGTGAGACCAATTGTAAATACAGACGTATGAAATGTGAACAAATAAAGTAATATGTTATTGCCATTTGACACCCTCTCATTAAACGGATATATGAAGCCCGTACCAGAGGCACAGGGCCTCATGTTAAACTGTATGAGTAGGGACAGTATTAATGTGAGCACATGTAAAGAACAAATTAATTTGACAGTTCATGAATAGCAACTGAAAATTCAAATGTGGGGATTAACTAATGAAAAACGTCCTCAATCAAACACGACTATGATTTCTTTCTTTACACATCCTCATTCATTTTTATAATAATTAGCCTATTGAGTATTGTCTCAGATAACCTAAATGATCCTAAACCAATCACAGTATTTGCCTAAAATATAGTGTTGCACAGTGTATTTTTGACATAAATAAAAGTTAGTAAATAAATAAAAATAGTAATAAATGTCTAAGTTGAAAATAAATATGATACCTATTCCCTCGTTGCTGGAGTGGAGCAGCTCCATGAGTGGTGCTGATGCTCCCTCTGCATCAATGAGCTCTGCAGACTGTTTGTCCAGGGCCAGCTCACACAGGACGCCAGCCGACACCCGCTTCACGTTCTCCACATACGAGTACAACAGCTGCACACAAAACATGAAGTCTTGATAAGATGAGACAAATGTTTTCTCTAAATGTAGCAGAGTGATGATACAATCTGATACTGCTTCCTTACAGAAGACAATGAGCTGAGCGTGAACATTAATTTAATTATTTAAATACTTAATTATTCAGACAGCAGATAGTAGGACAGCCCCTACAGCTGCTCTGTGTTTGTGGGTACCTGGACAAACAGGGGTATGGTCTGCATGCTGGCGATCTCTCCTCTATTAATGGGGTCTCGAGCCAGTATGTGGAGCGCTCCGGTACAGCCCTCCACAATCTCCTCCATACGCACCCCGTCCTGACATAAACAAACTCATCAGCACAAAGCACAGTGCAATATTACAAATGCTGCTACAGATGAAGGAAATGACAGAATCCGAACCTTTGGTTTTTTGTTTTTTTTTTCTAATATAATTTTAGATTCACTTTGGATAAGAAAAAAATACAAACAATTAATATAAACATTGAAGATTTGTAGTAGTTTATAGTTCCACACAGACTTTAGCTGATATGAACTTTCAGTTGAGCTCATGTTGCCTGCAGCTTCATTAAAAAAAATATATATATTTGCAGGCACTTTTAACACAAATTTGTCTCCGAGGATGTTACCGAAAACTCACCAAGCTTTGCCCGAAATTTCAGGTCTGTGAACACATAAATGATTTTGAAGGTCCCATCCAAACCCACAAAAAACTTTGACTTTTATAGATCAAACTTTAGTGTGGGATGTGGCCCTAACTCTGTGTAAGCTTTTTACAGAGCCCCATCCCACACACCTCCCCACATGACCCTGTTGTGTTGGTCAAGAGCATCTTCAACAACTTTACATTTTCAGGTGGTTTTCCTGCAGCATGGAGTCAAACGTGAACAGTAGAGTGGGGTCAGAGCTCTGTAAATGTGCCTAAGAGCTTCGGCGGTGACGGTGTGTGTGGTACCTGGTAGGTCTGCTGAGCTGACGAGCCGTGTCGCTGTGTGTCCTGGTGCGCCTTCAGCAGAAGGTTGACCAATCGGGGATAGCACCCGCCTCCTAAGTGGCGCCTGATTGGCCGGGCAAAGAGCGAGGTTTCGGATGAGACCCACTGTAGCCTGAAAGGAAAGTTGTGGGTGAGTAAAGCTGGTTCCCTGTGAAGTTTAAAAAAGGCCTACCTGTGCATGTCACCACGCCTGCTCAAGAAAAACCAGCCCCTTTGTCTGTTTGTTCCTGTCATTCTCTTTTCCCTTAAATTTACTTCGATTTCATAAAAAGGTAAAGAAGTAAATGTATCTCTGTCTATGAAGTTCGTCTCTCTCTTGACTACTCTCACAGATAGATATCCCTGTGATAAAAGATGACCTGCTGACATTAAATAGACTTATATTCATTTATTAGTTTATAAGACTTTATGTGAATGTTCTGTCTCTAACTGTCCTGGACAGATTTCTGTCCCTCTGTCCATCCTGGGAGTGGATGTTCTGTGAGGTTTCTGAGTTGACAGTTTTTTGACACATTAATCTCATAAAGACTTTACATGGACACAGATTGAAGTATTCATAAAAGTATTAAAAACATGTGTCTGTATTTCATTGTTTCTCCTGCAAATTTACTATTACATACAATTACAACAAATACAACTCTTCACTTTCATCGTCTAAGCCCAAAAGCAGTTGATGATTTTGCTCCACCTTAAGCTTCTATATTATCGACTTGAATGTCCTCAGTCAGGGACAGAGCTTACATTAGTGGTGTCCCTACAATATAACAGTTATAAAATACAGAATGTGGTAAAATATGAAAGAATTAGCAGTATATAGATATATTTTGTCTGGTAAGAGTGTGTATGTATTCTTTAATTCTCTACCTTGACCACAGGCCAGTAGTGTGGCTGGCTCAGCAGTTTGATCACAGCGGGGATGCCGTAGTGCAGCCTCACAGCGTTCTGGGCCAGTTCTGCGTCGTGGTGTCTGGATGTCAGGTGACGGAGGGCACAGACCGCCGGCTCTGCCACGTCCTCCTTCTCTCCAGCACGAAGCACAGCGTGGATCAGAGCCTCCACACCGCCGAACTGAGTCACCAGGGTCTGAAGAGGAAAACACAACTTGTGTGTGAAAACAGTGGCAGTACATGCTGTGTAGGACAGAGATTTAAATGCATTTTCTCTGAAGTGGTCCAATTATAAGGAGATTGTAAACAAAGCACAAAGAGCACTCAGATGACATCAATGTCATTCATACTTCTATTTCACAAAAATGTTTTTTGTATATCCTGCCATAAAGTGGATAACATTGGAAAACTCAGACCAAACCCAAAAAGAAACAGGTGTGACACGGGTGGTGAAGGCGACAGCCAGCAGCCACAATGGTGTTCCTGAATAAATAGTCACCTGACCCGGGCAACCTGAGGCCCAGAGGTGTGCTAGGACAGGCAATCTACTACAGGGACCTCGACAATACCGACCAGGGGGCATCACATAAAACCCCTATTACTTTTGACCTACAAAAACAAAGCATCAAAGTCATTTCAGATGTTTTTTTGCCATTAAATAGGTTCAATAAGCCTTCACTCAGAGCCTGAGGCTGTCCCCTATTGGAAAACCTGAAACGCAGCTTTGGCCTGAGTGGCCTGCGGACTCCAGCTGTCACATGACCAGTGACGCCTGCACTTGTTGGAAAAGTTACGAGAACAGACCCAGTGCAAACAGAGAACCTCCAATGGTAAGTGTCGTAGATTTCTCTTGATAAATCACTTGTTGCTTCTGTGGATTATTTAGTTCTGTAGTAAAGCTACCGCTTACATATGGCTGTGTGTTTTCACAGTTTTACAGGCTACAACTGCCAGCTAGTATTCATACTGCTATAACATAAAACAAGATTATGACCTTCATCCCCATTGGTCCCAAAAACACAAAAGTAAATGAATAACTCTTGTTTCTGTCAAGCTTTATAGCTCTGCAAACTAGTGTGTCTTTTATCAGAGCAATATATGTTTTGTAATAATGTATTTGAGAAGCTGCTTGTTGTTCATTAGCTACATGAGCGCTATCACTGTGTTTTTCTGTATTAACTCGGTTTACAGTCATTTACAGCTTCTGTTTTTGTGTCCAGCTGCTGCTGATGCTGACCTTTACCCTCCACGAAGCACTGGAACCGTCAGAGGAACATAAACTGAGCTGCAACAGGTAATGCTTTCTCCAAAACATTTGACTTTAGTTTCTGTCAGTGCTGTGCTCAGGTTTGTCAACACATGTTTTATTACAGTTGGACCAACAGTGGAGACATTTACAGAAATAATAAAGTCAATAAAATTCAAAAACCAAGGGCATATTACATGACAGTCAGGGTCCGGTAAACAGAGAATTAAAAAGTAACATCCAGTAACACATAAAAAGGCTGTTGCACACAGTGGTTAAGTGGTTGTTTTACTGATGAGTATTATGTGAAACATGTCATAAAAATACAATAAATACTTCATACATCATGACACTTTTTCTCTGTTCAGTCTGTGGACTGTATATTATCTCTGGGTCTGGATAAAGTGTTTTTTGTCTGTAGCGGTGTTCTCTTCCTCTTGTTCTTCATCCTTCTAGAGTCAGCCTGGACAAGTCTGGTGTAGGACATAAAACTAAAGTTACAAACCAAACATGTTATGACATAGTTTTGACAGATAAAACACATGCCTCTGAGCTGTGGCTGTATCCTGCCCATTACTCACTCTTCTCCAAATAGGAGCTGAAAATGGTGCTGAAGACTGTGAAAAAACATATTTCTGAAACAAGCTAAAACTCCAAACTCTGGTGGAAATAAACTGGACTAACTGTATCTGGCCGATTTATCTCAAATGTATGTTGTAAAATAAATAGGCTTTATCAAAGTTCACTACTTTTTGAGATGAATAGAGATGAATACAGACTGTGAGACTGTGTAAGTGTTAGTGATGTGAAGTCGTAACTCCACAAACTCTCAAATAACTCTAGCATTTGTACATTGAGGTTTTGAACATGACATATATAGCCTTAGCCTACACACACGCTAACAGCGAACTTAGACAGGACTCTAAGAGATATATCTGCATAAAAATGTAGACATATAATACTGTACCGTGTCAGTCTCAAAGTTCAGTTCAATGGGTCAGTGTACTTGCCTTCTCTCTTTGTCGGTAGTGTAATGTAAATGCAGCGTCGCCATCTTGGAAAATGAAAAGTACTAAAAAATACAAATTCAGGTGGCCCCCGTGTGGCCCAGAAAGTTACGCAGTGTGCCTTTAAGTGAAATAATAGGGCGTCTTTTAGGCACACCTTTTCTTGTGTATTGGATGCTATGCATTGATTGATACCTTTGTGATGCCTCCATTACTACCTTTTTTTGTTTTCAACAAAATATAATTTGAAAACTTGTAACAAAAATCTGAAGTTATAAGTTAAAAAAAATCTAAAAAAGGCCAACATTTGTGGACATTTCAGTCCTCGAGGTAGTCAGCTTTGGCTCATTTGGATTGGTCTTTTGGTGTTGTTACATTCTACAGTGAAGAGGTTGCTTTGTCTCCCAGATGTACAGATCATCGCTTTTTTTCCGCACTTAAAAGCATAGACTACATTGCTCTGTTTGACTAGGGATATAGTCCTTTGGGTGGACCAGTCTTTGATGGAGGGTGTTGTGTTTATTGAAAGTACTTTTGAGCTTTTCTGAAAGCCCAGCTATACAGGGAATAACAATGGTGTCTGTGGTGAGTGAAGTATAGTCATCTCATGATTGATACTCTTAGGATTATGCACTTTTTACACCCCATGATAAACTCTGCATGACATCTAGGGCTGTATCTTCCCAATCTTAACGCAGGCGGAGACAAAGACAGAAGCTTGTTGAGGGGCGTGTCAAAATCTATATGATTCGGATTATCAAAGTGGAGACGGAGGTATAAAGAGACAGGACTATAGGTGGCGCAGGTATAAAGAGGCAGGACTAAAGTGTCATGGGTGTTTGGCTTTTCACCAGTCACAAGGGTTTCCTCCATTGCTGCACTTATTATAATTATCATTACATTTCATTACTATTATTAATTATATTTATTTCAGAATCATTCATCTGTGAATGAATGCAAAAGGCTTCTCTTTCATTGTTTAATTTATTATAAAGCATTTTATACGCTATCTATTAAAAAAGAAGAGAAGTTTAGAGTGACAAACTTTTCAATCATTTTATTATGAACAAAGTAACTTACATGCAGATAAAAAAAAGTCTTAGTGTTTTTATCATAATTTGGCAGAATTATGAATTTTACATACATTTTTATGTGTGCCAATTTTAATTGTGCAAATCCTCACCCATACCATTTCTTTAAAGAAGCTTATGTCTAGACATGTTCCCTATCAACTCATTTTATACAAACTGCCAGCTTTTTTTAGACATTTTAATTTGGTATCATAGTGAACTAAAGACAGAACAAACCACACAGGTATTTCTGTTTTACTCACATCATGTAAAGCCGTCCTCATTCATGTTTCCTAGTTCATGCACGCATCGTAATTGGCCTCAATCACATGGACACTACATGATCACACTCTGATCTCCTTCAGCACCAAAAACAAGCTGTTTTCTTTTTCCCCGTGGTTTGTGTTTACGCAGAGAATTTACAAACAGAAAGGTGTTGCACCTGTCAGAACTTAGTCCAGGCCCAGAGAGAGAAGAGGGAGGTGGATGATAGAGCAGCACCAGTGAGTTTGGAACTGTAGCCTACTCTGTTTTACAGAGAATCATGACTCTCCTGGACAGGTATAGGTATAGAGTTTCCTGTATTCTGCTTCTGATGCCCCACTGTCTCCTCGTGTAAGCTGCCTTTCTCAGCCTCAATTAATAGCATGTATATTTTTATTTAGCGTCGCACTGTCTTCTCTGCAGCACAGTATTTTTGTTTAACTCTGTGCTTTTTTGCTTCTATAAATCCGTGGATGGTTGGAAACAATGTGATAAGTAAGTCATTTTACTGTCATTTGTAAATCATTTCTCAGGATATAAGCCTAAAACATTAAGAGAAATATATAAAATATGGTCAATAAAATGTATTTATTTTCTATTTTGTAAAACTGAACACTGATAATAATAGTATACATGTGCATGACAATAATTTTATGTCCTGATTGTATTTTATGATGCCCCATCAGTCTGTGCACCTGCCCAATGCCACAGTGTATTCAGTTACAATGAATACAAAGACCACACACTGCTTGTTGGCTTGTGCTTTGACTAATATCAGCACACCCGCCTGCGCCATGCCACGTTTTTAGACCACCACCCCTCATGGCGCTGGCAGAGACACAAGGGGCACAAGTTGGCTCTGACAGGCACAAGATCACATATATACCACCGTCCTGATCTCTGCCGCGCCTGCAACGCCACAAGATATGGCCCCTATTGTTTTTCCTAACCTTGGTTTGGGGAAGTTTCTCAGGCAGCTGCTTAAACTGAGACTGCTCACCTCCTCAGTCATGTATTCCAAAACAGTTTACTCCCTAACTGCTTTTGACTGTTTATCTCCATATTGCACTAACATTGGGGAGAGCTCGATTACAGGAGACACTTGTTGTATATTCTGTATGACAGCCCATGGCCATGTAACTTTACATGTGATCTGTTATTAAATTACGTTGAACTTAATTTACTGAATCATAGTGGTCTCTTTTACAATCTACGCTTCCATCTGAACTGGGAGAATGTTTACTCAAACTCACTCTTCTGTCTCTGAAAGTATATCTCTCTGAGAGTAATCATCAATAAAAGTCACAAAATATTTTGCTCCCCCTATTGACTCAGTCTACATGGGATCACTATAAATCAGCTGCATTTTGAACAGATTTCTCCCTATAGCTTTCTTGACAGCTTGCCTTCAGCCACCATGCCGTCACTGAGTTTCATAGGCTGTTTTTTGAAGAACTTCCTTGTCACATGTCATGTGCTTTGATGCTGCCAAATCAATCAGCCATTCGAGTTTGCCTCTTTAGCAATAAAAGCCCCTCATGCATCTTCACACATCATGCTTTTGGCCTTATGGGTTTCATTTTTCCTTTTTCCAACTTGGACAGTCGCACTTTATATGTCCTTCTTTCTAACATTTGTAACATATCAACGTGCTTAGTCTTTTAGCTCCCACTGCCTTGGATTTAGCCTGCATAACTCCATGAAATTGTGATGACATGGCTAATGCACCACCTTATGTAGCACCATTGGAGTTACAATTAGCACTTACTTGCTTTTTGTTTTATTAATTCTTGCTTGAACAAACTGCAGTGTGAAATTGTGTTGAAACTTGGTGGCAAACTACCCAGGAGAGGTAAAATTTAGTTTTCCTCTTCAATCAAAGAGCCTATTGCTCGTAGCGGATCAGTTAGTTCCTTCACTTGTTTTAAATGTTAATTTAAACTTTCTCCTTTCCTCATTTTACATCTGAAATATTTTTTCTTCAGGAAAAGTTTATTTGCCAGAGTATCTCTCTCGAAATGTTCTTTCAACATGTTCCACACCTCTTTTGGAGTCAGGAAGCTTGCCTTATACAGGCCACCAAATATCACAACATCAATATCTCATCTGTTTCTCATTTAGCCCTTTCTGACCACTTCTGTGTGTTTTTTAGTTTTAATTATTGTGTACCCCCCAAATATGAAAAATCGTTGAAAACGTTTTATTACCCCTGAATTAGTCACAGCTCTATGCACACAACTCGCCCTTCTCAATAACACCTCAACATCAAATTCCATCCAAGACTTAGTTAGCAATCTATATAACAAATTGAAAACAGCCCTTGACACCATTGCCCCAGTAAAAATAAAGAAAATATCAGCAAAAAAGAATGTGGACTTGAGTGCTACATTTGATACAGTTGACCATGAAATTCTTTTGACTCAGATACCAAATAGGCCTATGTGGAAGAGTTTTTAAATAGTTCGACTTTTATCTGTTTGATAGAAAATTCTTTGACTCAATAAATGACAATAATTCTAACAAATATGATCTGACCTTCGGTGTACCACAAGGATCGATTTTAGGACCTTTACTTTTTAACCTCTACATTCTTCCTCTGGGCAGTGTCATCAGGAAACATGGCATAAATGTTAAAGTTATGCTGACGACACCCAGCTTTATGTGTCTTTGTCTCCAGACACTGCACCTTTGGACTCTCTTTTTAACTGTATTTTAGATATTAAAACTTGGCTGTCACAGAATTTTCTACAGCTCAACCAGGACAACCAAAGCTCAGAGAGAGAAACTGGCTCCGAAACTAAGTGTTTTAGGATTAAATCCGTGCAATGAAGTATAAAACCTTTGTGTGCCTTTAGACTCTGATTTTAATTTTAAAGCCCATGTGCGTAGCGTCACTAAGACTGCTTTTTATCATTTAAAAAATATCTGTAGAGTCAGGCCATTACTTTCTCTGAGCAACACTGAGACACTTATGCACGCTTTATAACAGACTGAACTACTTTAACACTCTCTTCTCTGGTCTTCCTAAAAACACTGTCCACCAGATACAACTAGTACAAAATGCAGCAGCCCGAGTGCTGACTAAGACCAGGATTTTAAAGTCTCTACACTGGCTGCCTGTTGGTTATAGGGTTAAAAATTCTTTTATTAGTTTATAATGCACAGCATGGACTTGCTGCAGACTATCTGAGAGACATGCTTTTGATTTACGAACCAGGACGGCCCCTCAGATCCTCTGTGCCCCAATGCTGACTGTTCCACAAACTAGAACTAAAACCTTTGGTGGCTGTCAAGTTATTATGGTTTCAATGCTTTCCTGAACTTGAAACAGGACTGAAAGACAACAGAGGACACGGCTCAACTCAGTTTCAACCATTTATTTTAAAGATTCAACAGGTTGATAACCTGTGGAAAAAAAAAACACAAAAACAATCAATTTAAACATTGCAATTGGGTTTTAAATGATTTTAATATATTTATTTAGATCACTTTTTTAAAGTTCTACCAATGAATTTATTCCATGAATTTATTTAGTTATATTTTAAAATATTTATTAATATTGTACTAACCAGCTCTTTTGAATCATGAATGAAACATCTTAATATTTAACCAAGTCTTTTACATTGCAGGTTTTAAGAGTTTTCCCATATATTTTCACAATGTTTTACCAAATAAGTTGATTCATTTAATAAAGATTCAAATACAATACTTGCACATTATAAATGTAGTACATTATAAATTGTTTTATATTTAATAATTTTAATGTATAGATTAATAATGTATAGATTGTTTAATTCATAATTATGATTCCCAATGAGTATCTTATATTGGTTATCATTTAAACATTTATTTGACAAAGCCCAATTTCAGCTAAACTAAAGAGCGCTTATCCGCGTATCGAAAACAAAAGTGATACTTTTAATTTTAAATGAAAGTGATACTCCTTAGGAGCCGAATCCACACACACAAAGGATTACGTCGGCGCTCTATTTGTATTCGCACACTGTACTTGAACAGTTAAATGCGTGTATGCGCGCTGCTTTAATGGCATAAATATAAAGCATTCGTCACTAAACGTGAGTTTAAATAATGTATTTTAACCGAAACTAAGGCTACATACCAATAGCGTCTCTGCTGTCAACCACCGCATTGACCACTCCCGAGGCAAACAAAGGGACCCGCGCACCTGGCCCAGCGGAAACTAGTTAAGGTAGCGGAACCGGAACTGCCAGCACTTCCTAAATCACAGCGCCTTACGGTGGTCAATACTGCAAACTGTTCTGTAGCCGAACTAAACGAAATAAGTAAATGGATAGAGAAGAGACGAGAGTAAAGAGCCAGGAAAGGCTATTTGACTCAACACCTCCCACTTGAGCTCCTGGTTTCTTAACCCAAGGAGGTCACCAGTTCTTGCTGTTCTTCTATAGGAATGAGAATCACAAGACGTCTCACATCTCTATGAAGAATGGTAACAGGGATTTTGCAGGATCGTTTTTTGTGGTCTTTCGCTGGCTTCATGGTCGAGACTGGATAACTTGTGAATATCCTTATGTTGGCATCTCTCACAGTCCCTTGCTTGTCAGGATTGACGCTGATTACTCGACCCAGTTTATATTGGCTTCTCAGCGCGTTTTGGTCAGCCAGCCAAACTACATCTCCCACAGCAACATTCCGCTCCTTGGTGTGCCACTTGTTCCTTATGAACAGGTTAGGACCTGCTAACTGGCACCATCTCTTCCAGAACTTGTTGACTTCCCCCTGGATCTTCTGGAGCCTTTTGTAGGGATAGTCTATGAATTCAAAGTCTGCTGGATCTCCTTTTGGGCTGGCCCGCCCAAGCAAGAGGGAATTTGGGCTAAGATACTCAATGCAGTCCTCTCTGCTTTGTATCTGAGCATCTATTGGTCTTTCATTCACCAGATTTGCTGCCATGAATAGAATTGTTTGGAATTCGCCCCAGGTAAGGACACCATCACCAGCCAGGTTACCGAGAGCTCTTTTAACTATTCGGACTGCTGCCTCTGCTGCTCCATTTCTGTGGGGAGAGTCTGCTGGGTGAATCTTCCAAGACCATTCTGTCCCATTCTTTGCCGCTTCGTCTTCCAGCTTTGCTTTGTTTAGACTGTCAAGGTATTTGTATAGCTCTTCAAGTGCAGGCTTGGCTCCTACAAAGTTGGTGCCAGGGTCTGACCAAAGTTTCTTCGGGTGACCACGGAGGGATGTAAATCTGTGATAGGCCAGGAGGAATCCTTCGGATGACTGGTTGCTGACCAGATCGGTATGTACAGCCCTTGAAGCCATGCAACAGAAAACAATGCCCCATACTTTGAGCTTGACTTTTTTCCTTACTTCATCTGCCACCATGTATGGTCCAAACAGGTCTACAGTTGTGTATTCAAATGGCTTGGCAGGAGTCACTCTTTCTGGAGGTAGCTCACTCATTATCTGTTGACATTGTTTCGCTTTTATTTTTCGACAGGTTACACAGCTGTCAACCACTCTCTTCGCAAGTCTTCGGCCCTTTATCACCCAGGCTTTCTTCCTCATTTTGAGGAGGGTTCCAGCAACCCCTTCATGGTTAGTGTTGTGGGCTTCTCTGGCAAGCAATGTCGATATCCAGGCTTCAAATGGCAGAATTGGTACAGCACACTTGTCTTCGGTGAACATGTGGAATCTTCCGCCACAAACCAACAGCCCATTTGTATCCCGATACACTGCAAGTCGGTTTAAAGAAGTATCTGGAAAGGTTTTTCCTTCCTGAGCAGCAAGAAAAAGGTCTCGGAGGGCATCTTGGCGCTCTGTTGCTGTTAGCACAGGTAATTTACCTTTTACTTCTCGTTTGCTCTCTCCTTTCTTTAACCAGGTCTTAGCAGCTCGCCAGGTCCAGGCAACAACATCAACAAGTTTTTGCAGGCTACTGCACTTCTCCACATTAATTAGCTTGTTAACCATCCAACCAGCTGGTGCTCTTCCTGGACCAACAGCGCCACCAACAGGATTTGTTTGGATGTCTTGGTGGGCCGCTTGCGGTGTTTGCTTGTCTTGACTTACTTTCATTTTGCTTCTGGTGATTACTGCTGTAAAGGCTTTTCTTTGAAGCTTGTCAACATTTTCGCGAGCCTGAGCTGCAACTTCTCCAGCCGATTTCTTAGGCCACTCCTCCACCGGCCACTTTAGGAAGTCTGGTCCACTTTGCCACACAGATCCTTCCTTTAGGTCTTCAGCTGTGCTTCCCCGAGCTATGATGTCAGCAATATTCAGTTCACCTGGGATCCACCACCAGTCTTCTACTGGCGCAGCTTTCTGGATTTCACCCACACGATTGGCAAAAAAGGTTTGGTATCCATAGCTGTCTCTTTGGATGGCTCCCAAGACTGTCTGACTGTCTACCAGATGGAACCAGCACTTTACTTGTAGCCTTGAATGCCTTTCAAAATACTTCCTGAGCCTTGTTGCAAAGACTGCTCCACAGATTTCAGCTTTTACAGCTTCTCCCTTCTGATCCAGCGGTGTCAGCTTAGCCTTTGCGTCTACAAACCGTACCTCAACTCCGTTCGCTGTCTCCCACCTCAGATATAGTACAGCACCATAGGTCTTGTCACTCCCATCTGAAAATGTAATTGCCCAGGGTTTACCTTTCCAATTAGATGGTGTGAGACTCCTGTGAAACTTCATCTGGCCTAGATCAACATATTCTTCAAAAAGCTTGATGGCTTCCTCTCTGAGGCCATCTGAGAGTGGTTTATCCCAAGTTTCACGGGTCATCCTTCCACCGCCGGTTTCCTGGAAAGCCTTTCTTACCAGAATAGAACCCTTCTGTTTAACAGGTGTTACCAGGCCAATTGGGTCATAGAGTCCTGCTACTTGGCTTAATAACTCTCTTCTGCTGAGTGGATTGGGTGTCCAGGGTCTTATCTCCTCTTTACATAGATTCTTGCCTAGTCTCATCTTCTTTTTCTTCTTGGAGAAGTTGATTGAGGTTAACATATACAGCATGTCCTCACCTGCCTCATAGCCAACACCCAGGGCTTTGTTTTCCTCATCTCTCATCTGGTTTGGGAGGATGATGGTTTTGCTCGGGCTTATTACATTCCCCACCTGGACATCTGTGGTTCTTTGCCTCCCACTTTGGCCAGACCACACCCATGGTTTGAGAAAAAACCCTCCTGCCTTTAGGACTTCCTCCACTCCTCTTGTGATTTCAACCAGACTCTCAAGGCTGTTGTGGGAAGTCAGAATATCGTCCACATAACTGTCTTCTTCAAGGACTCTGCGTACTTCTTCCAGGTGAGCAAAGGTGGGTAGTTTTGCAGTCTCTCTCATAGCTAGTTGTGCGATGCATCCTGCTGGTTTGTCACCTATGTTCACCCTTGTGATGGCGTATTCTTCAATGTCATCCTCGGGACGATCCCTCCACAGAAACCGGTGTAAGTGCATTTCCCGATCTTCCAGCCAGACTGAGTTATACATTTTTCTGATGTCTCCGAGTGCTGCATAAACACCCTCCCTGAATCTCAGTAGTACAGCTCTGATTGGATTGAGCACATCTGGTCCTTTTAGAAGAAGATCGTTCATACTAAGGCCCTTGAATTTCTGGCTGCTGTTCCATACTAATCGAACGGGAGTTGTCACTGAGTGGGGATTTGGGGCCACTAAGTGGCTAACGTACCATACAGGACCATTCCAAATTCTTGTCATTTCCTCAGTGAGTTTAATTGCAGCACGTCGTTCAACCATTTCATGTATTTCGGCGGTATATGCTGCTTTCCATTCCGGCTCTTTCTCTAGCTGCCTCTCAGTTCTGAGGAATGTGGCTTCAACAGCTCTCCTGTTGTATGGGAGTGAGGCAGGATCTTCCGTCCATGGATACTTTGCATCCCAGTGTGGAGACTTCACATGAACATCCTCCTTGATATAGGTAAGTCCTCTTTTTATTATCTCCAGTTCTTTTTCCTCTGCCAGGGTCATTTCTTTCCCTCCAGGCTGACATTTTCCACACCGACATCCTCCGCATTTAGGCTCGCAGGATGCACCAATGCTTTCCCACCTCCACCACTCTAGGAAGTCACAGTTTGAGGTCGTAGTTGTTGTTGTTGTATGTGGTTGTTGCTGTTGCTGGAGCCTTCCATTAGCTGTCACTTGCAGCAAACCTCTGTGGGGTTGTGGATGTCTGACTATCTCCTCATATTTAGCGGCAGCTGTTCTCATAGATCGAGCAAAATGGGTTTTGGACTGACGCGTTGACACCTCTATGTCCTCAAACAAATCTGGGTGAGCGCCACCTACTGTCTTTCCCAAAGGACTTTCCCACAAGACAAGGTCACCAATAACTTTCACCCTTTGAGGAGCAAGCCTTCCCTCCCTGTGACTAATAAGAAGCTCGACTTCTTTTGGTCTTCTCAGCTCCTCCAGGTCAACTTCTGGAAAGAAGGTGTGCAGTCTGTCAGGTCCAATCACTTTGTGCACCTTTGCAATTTCATCTAGTCCATAGCAGACCATTTCATGCGCCATTTGCTCGCCTTTAGAGGTTTTAATGCGGATTCTGAGGAGATATCGCCTTGTGTTTACTGTCATGGTCATTCCACCAACACCGTACAAAACTAAGGTGACCTTCTCACTGCGCAGCCTAAGGCGGTCAGCAGCTTTGTGGGTTATGTAGTTTGTGTCGGATGCTAGGTCTATCAGTGTGCCGATTCTCTGACCTGCATTGGCTGTTACGTCCATCAGCATTAGAATCACTGGTAGCTCACAAAGCCCTTGTTTTTCCATCAACTCAGTTTTGGCTGCTCGAGTGTTAGCATTTGTGAATGCCTTCCTGCATTTCTCTGCCAATTCTGGAGATAACTCAGACAAAAATTCTTCTTGCTCAGTGGTAAATCTCAATGCTGCGATGCTTTTCCTACTAATGTCGACATTGCTCCTCTTAGTATCTTTTGAACAGAGGAAGTAATGGTGATCCGCTGCTATCCCTCCTTTATTACAGTCTTTATTCCTGCATAGGTAGGTGTCTTTGCAATCACCGTCTCCAGCATGGCATCCAAGGCATTTTTTACAACCTCCAAGCTTCTTCAGAGCAGACATCTTTCCATGAACACTTAGTCCTTTGAATTTTTTGCAGAAGAAGAGTTTATTGTGATGCCTCCAATCACCACAAATACCACACACACTATCAGTGTCTTTCCTAGTAGTTTTAGTGGAAGCAAACTTTTTCTCAAATTTCTTGCCTGGGTAATAGTCTGACCTCTCAGCTATTTTGAGCTGCTCCAGCCTCTCAAGGATGCCTTCTTGTTTCTTCAGGAAATTCAGGAGCCTGTTAAAATGGTTGTCTGGAGTGACATTGTTGCTCGGCTCCAGCATAAAGATCAACCAGTCTCTTTTTACAAAATCGGGAAGTTTCCTCTCTATTGTTCTTATTACCAGTGGGTTTTTTATGGCACCAGTATTCCCCAGTTCAGTGAGATCCGCCAGGGCCTTTTCAACAGTCTGTATCAGCTCGATCACCTTTCTTGGTTGGTTTCCCCTCACAGGTGGTATATTCTCGAGGTCTTCAAGAATTTCTATTACTATAACGGATTTATTACCATACCTGTTTTCAATTACTCTGAACATGTCCTCAGCAGTGCTGTATGTTGACAGTCCGAGTTCTTTTACAATCTTCTCACTGACACTATCCAGGAGTTGGATTTTCTTTACCTCAACTGATCCAGTTGGCTCCCCTTGCTTTTGAAGGCTTTCCCAGTCTTTCCTCCATCTGTGGTATTCTCTTTTATTCCCACTGAAGATAGGAAGGGCTGTTGGTTTGATTCTCACAATGGGTGTTACAGGGCCAGGTGTTATTGGTCCTCTATCCCTTCCACTGGAAGCTTCCCCAGTTTCTTCTGCAGCTCTACGTATGGCGACAAACTCAGCTTTTCGTAACTCCAACCTGTTGAACACAATTTTTAGTTCTTCTATTCTTTTATTGAGAGTTCTTCTCTCCTCCCCAGGGACCCATCGCTCCCAGGATGACATGGTTTCCTTGGTTTCTCTTATCCTTTTTCCTAGAAGACTCAGATGGACTTCAAAACTCTCAAGGTTGGTGCTTAGGACAAGTAAGTTGTCTGTTAGTTCGCCACTTTTCTCCGCCTCTTGGATTACTATTCTTACATCTTGTTCACCATACCTTGTCCACAGGTTCTCCTGAACAATCTCTCTTACCTGTTTAAATTTTATTTCGGCATCATTTGCTGTCTTTTCAATTTCAAGTTCCTGTTGTTCAAGGTCTGACTCTTCATCTTCTTTTGTTATTTCTGCATGTAATGCAGCCCGGTAGTCGTCGTTTGTCTCAAATACTTTCCTTAAATATTCGGATAATTTACTGAACTCGTCCTTTAATTCAGTTTCGACCATTATGCTTGCCTCTCTGGTTAATAAATTGGCCTGTCTTGTGAAGCTGCTTTTAGCACTGGTCCTCTCCCTTTTGAGTTGCTTGACCGACTTCTCCAAGATATCTTCTGCCATTTCGTTTGGGTTTTCTCACCTCTGCGTCTACAGCACTTCTTGGGACTCAAAAGCCGTTTATCTTTTTTGTCTTGGCTGCACGCGATGGTTATCAACTGTCAAGTTATTATGGTTTCAATGCTTTCCTGAACTTGAAACAGGACTGAAAGACAACAGAGGACACGGCTCAACTCAGTTTCAACCATTTATTTTAAAGATTCAACAGGTTGATAACCTGTGGAAAAAAAAAACACAAAAACAATCAATTTAAACATTGCAATTGGGTTTTAAATGATTTTAATATATTTATTTAGATCACTTTTTTAAAGTTCTACCAATGAATTTATTCCATGAATTTATTTAGTTATATTTTAAAATATTTATTAATATTGTACTAACCAGCTCTTTTGAATCATGAATGAAACATCTTAATATTTAACCAAGTCTTTTACATTGCAGGTTTTAAGAGTTTTCCCATATATTTTCACAATGTTTTACCAAATAAGTTGATTCAT
This sequence comes from Rhyacichthys aspro, assembly GCA_036850595.1. NCBI lineage: Eukaryota > Metazoa > Chordata > Actinopteri > Gobiiformes > Rhyacichthyidae > Rhyacichthys > Rhyacichthys aspro. Next base: position 586,260 of record CM072155.1, on the reverse strand, counting down.
TTAATAAAGATTCAAATACAATACTTGCACATTATAAATGTAGTACATTATAAATTGTTTTATATTTAATAATTTTAATGTATAGATTAATAATGTATAGATTGTTTAATTCATAATTATGATTCCCAATGAGTATCTTATATTGGTTATCATTTAAACATTTATTTGACAAAGCCCAATTTCAGCTAAACTAAAGAGCGCTTATCCGCGTATCGAAAACAAAAGTGATACTTTTAATTTTAAATGAAAGTGATACTCCTTAGGAGCCGAATCCACACACACAAAGGATTACGTCGGCGCTCTATTTGTATTCGCACACTGTACTTGAACAGTTAAATGCGTGTATGCGCGCTGCTTTAATGGCATAAATATAAAGCATTCGTCACTAAACGTGAGTTTAAATAATGTATTTTAACCGAAACTAAGGCTACATACCAATAGCGTCTCTGCTGTCAACCACCGCATTGACCACTCCCGAGGCAAACAAAGGGACCCGCGCACCTGGCCCAGCGGAAACTAGTTAAGGTAGCGGAACCGGAACTGCCAGCACTTCCTAAATCACAGCGCCTTACGGTGGTCAATACTGCAAACTGTTCTGTAGCCGAACTAAACGAAATAAGTAAATGGATAGAGAAGAGACGAGAGTAAAGAGCCAGGAAAGGCTATTTGACTCAACAGTGGCTCTGCTTTTAGCCATTATGCACCGAGAGGCTGAAACAGCCTCCAGAGGATCTGAGCAGATCCAAAAGCGTCAAAATTTTTAAATGTGAACTCAAAACGTATTTATTCAGTCTGGCTTTCATGTAGTGTTTTATAAACAGTTTGTTTTATCTCACTTTTTTATTTTATTTTATGTATCGACCTATTTATTTTATATATTTGTTTTACTCTATTTTACTCAATTCTTTTACTGAGTGAAATAAAGTGACACAAAGCCACCACTGTTTTTAAACTGTTGTGAATATTGTGTTGATGATTTTATATTTGTGAAGCACCTTGAGTTGTATTAAGTTGTATGAACAGTGCTAAATAAATAAAGTTTGACTGATTGATTGACACAGATGTTTTTTGCAAGAAATCAAACAGGTTTGCAATAAAGAGTGGGGGGCAGAGTTAAACAGTTGGACCAATCTAAAACGAGACATGAGGAAACGGTCTCTTTGTGAAACAGCAGCAGTGATAGAATAAGAAATAGAGTAAACAGAGTAAATCTGTTCCAAAAAAAAAAACCATTATGATAAAAAAGATAAACTATACCTTGAATGTAAAATGAATGTTACTTTTCTAATTGTTAATAACTTTCGATTTTTTTTTGTTTTGTTTTTAGCTATAACCTTTAATATAACCTTCAACTTTTGCAAAGTTAAAGGTTATACTCACAGTGTGAATAGACAGTTTTTGTTTAGACAAGTTTTGTGCGAACTTCAATGTCTTATATAATTCTGACAACTGTCTTCAGATGGACAGGAATGTATGTGCAGCTGCGTTCTTAATGTTCTGCTGTGGTTGTCATTCTTTGTGTCTTTCCCACCTTGTTGCGTGAGTTATTGCAGGTCAGATTGGACAGGATACCCGTAGCACACGTCAGCATGTTGACATCGTCTGAGCCCAGCTGGGTCACCAGAATCTGCAGCAAACCATCCAAGCCCTCCTAAAAATAGACACACAACATCACGTATATATAAGATCAAGTATATGACACGGGTCTCCTGTATGTAACCTCAGTTCTACAGCCCCTTTTAAACCAAGCAATATGTATTAGTTCTACAAGACACACTTTTGGAGGTGTTTCCTTTGTTTGAGTGGGTTGAAAAGGGAATGCATGAATTGGAAGGAAAACAACATTTTCTCAAACAAAGCTTGTCTTGCACTTGTGAGTAAAAAGAGCAAAAAGCTGCATCTTTCCAATAACAGTTGCTTCATTATTTTTCACAGAGTAAGAGTATGGCTCTTGACACTGTCTATGTTACATTAACCCCTTCAGATGTTGTGTCCATTGGAATGGACATGACTTATTTTTGTCTCTAAACCAATTCTAAAACTCTGTAATTGAAGGATGTCAGTAATACTGGTTACTGATTGTATCCTGATTATCCAATCACAATCATGTCATGACATTGAGCATGCTCCTAGAGCGTGACAGACATCGGACAAGACAAGCATGGGAGAGAGACTGCAGAGAGGTAAGAGTCAGTGCCCATTTTCAATCAAAAATACAAATTTATGTTCATGCTGGCCAAACAAATCTGCTGTCAGTATATTTTTAACTGTTACAAGTGATAATATTTGAAGTTATTTTAACCATATATCATATTAATTTATAGGATTTTTTCAAAGTCCAATGTCCATTGCAATGGACATTAGGAGTTAGGTTAAGCTAACACTCACATGTTTAGTGTCAGAATATGACATAACAAAATACCTGCAAGTTTTTCATAAGTAAAGTAAGTTTAGAAATTAAGAGTGTTTTTATTCTTAGTATGTGTTGTTATCAATGTAATGTCTTATTTGTAAAATTTAAATGAAATGCATTAGAGTTCAAGAGTAAGAATACATAAAATGAGTTAAAATGTGATTGTGTGTTTTTCCATTATATTCAGAGTGGGACAGTGGACAGGTTACATGCATGCCAATGAACTTGATGTGGCAGATAGATTGAGACAGAGGAGACAAACAGAGTAGTGACAGAGGAGGACAGGAGGAGGACAGAGGAGGACAGGAGCAGGACAGAGGAGGAAAGGAGGAGGACAGAGGAGGAGAGGAGCAGGACAGAGAATGACAGAGGAGGAAAGGAGCAGGACAGAGGAGGACAGGTGGAGATGACAGTAACCAGGAAGAAGGAAATCAAGTGGCATCACAGGCCGTTCACTACAATATGGACACTTCCTTTGAGAATCCTCCAATTCATGAGGATCATTCCATGAAGCAACACAAAAGTTTATGCCATGCAAAGTGGTACACTAAGTTTCAAACCAACAAGTTCAGGGGAGATCAGATCCCTAATTGGTCTCCACATTGCAGGAAAAAAATGTTTTGGTTTTTTTTCAGGTAATCTTATCTACAATCATACATCTATTGTGTTCATGTGCATGTTCAGATGGTGTAATTTCTCTATCTTCTTGCAGGCTCCAGGTTTTCCTGGTGATGACCTCACTGCTGTTCCCTACCCACACTGTGATACACCTATCAAGTTCATGTGCATGTTCAGAACTGTACACAGACTCAAAACCATGCAAACTTTATCATCATCATACCTAATTGATTACTATGTGGAAAAACTCAGCCTTATTTTAAGTTTTTATGACATTTTACGCCCATCTCATCGTGGCATCCATTGGAATGGACATGAAAAAATACTAGTAAAAAAATTAGATACCAAAAATGTTTTTTCCACTTTGTTTTTATTTTGGAGAAGAGTCAGAATCAGTTTAAAAAAATGTTTTTACCCAGCCAAAAAAAAAAAAAAAAGCCGTGAAGTGTTTAAAGACAGAAACTAGAACTTGAACGTATCATGTCAAACTACCCCAAAATGCAGAAGCAGCTCTAACTCTGGAGTCCATAAAGATGAGGTGAGCAGTTTTCTTCACTTTCCTTCACAAACTCCCAAACTTTATCCTCAAGTAATAGAACATCTCAGAATGTGTGCAAAATGAAGCACTTTTCATGTTGTTTTTGAAAAAAACTTCAAAAACAACATGAAAAAATTTCACTTTCTAGTCTAGATGTGACACACTATCACCAGGTTTATAAATCTTTCATTAGCATTTGCACACTGTTCTATATTTCTACATATTTAAGTTAGGCCCAGAATGCAATATAAATAACCATAATATATGTTAAAAAAAACCCAAAACTGTTTATTTTCTCAAAACTGACTGTCATATGTGTCTTTACATGCATTACATGTGTCTACATACATTACTTGTTTAAAGTTCAGGTGGTTGAAAGTGATGTATGAAAATCTACAAACATGTCTTACAGTTTAGATTGATGTGTCTAACAAAGAAAATTGCAAAACACAGTGTTATGCAAAAAGTGTGATGCTGAGAATGTGTGTGTTGTTGTGCCACTCTGATGACCTTTTGCTCATTGTGTGTCAAGTTTTGAAATTTGTGCATTTATTTTGACTTTAGAGCAATTACAAAAAACTGTCTCAACCAACCTTACTGTTTAAAGTGGCAAATACCCATATAAAACTAATCAGTCCCAATAAAAAATATTTTATATGACTATGAAAGGGACACCAATGGGTTAAACATTGAAATTGTAAAAGCTTAGAGTGAAAGCTTAAAATATGCACTTTAGGCCAGTCCAAAAAGTATACATGTTACATTAGATTTCAATGTCAAATCTTCATCTTCAATCATTAAAATAAAATACCTTGCCAATGTAGACACTGTCTTCCAAATACCCCAATCCATTGGCTAAAAACACTCACAACTAAAAAAAATTCAACATCACAATAAGTTTTGCCATTGAGTCATGAGTGGCTGGAGGCACATATTCCTGAACAGGTTTGACAAAAATAGAATTTTGCAAATTGCTCCAGAATTAGAATGTTAAAATGATGCCTGACATAGCCGTTTTATTGTAAGATTACTTAATTTGCCAAAATAAGTTTAGTTAACTGCTTGCAACAAAGCTTTTGGTGTCCAACATACTGCATTCAAAACGGCCATGCACACAAAGAGAGTAGAGTACATTATCATGCTCATACTAACAGCCCTGCCTCCAGCTGTTCTGGAGTTCCAACCTACAGGGTCCTAAAGCTCTTTCCATTACATATATATGATTTATGTATTGTGTAAATATACACACGTAAAACTATAGAAAGTAGTTAATAATATATGTAATCATATATATTACTCTTACTCTTAACTTCAAGTCACCTGTTTGGTTGCAGCATCTGAAAGGTTACGGAGTGTCCACAGACAGTTCTGGATCAGACGCTGACTGGAGCCTGTGAAGTGCTGTCCTAAAGCCTGCATGCCCCCTGCACACAAAAACACACTGTCAAACAGCACAGCCACACACCCAGCCATGACATTATAGTTACATATGGAAGTACTGCAGTGAAAAGGAAAACTCATATGAACAACTGTTTCTACTGAGTCTTAAAGGTAGAATAGAAGATGTTTTTGTAATGTTATATTTTATAAATGTGTTTTTACTTGCATATAAGATATCGGAAAATAAGAGGTCTTGAAAAATAAAATTTATTATATGTCAATTGTGGAAGTGGTGGTGCCTTAAAAACATTAACCAATCAAAAACGCTCTCATCGCGTGTTCTATTGGTCAATCAGCCTGTCAATCACTCCTGCTACGTGAGGCCGGAAGCGTGCACGTTCCCGTATTCTGTTTACAGCTGCTTTTGCGTTGCTACCATTGAACAGCCTCACTGTGCAGCTTCACTGTCAGGCACAGACTGCTCCCTCGTGCAGCTCCATTGTCAGGACCACATAGTCATTTATTTCCCTTTTTTCTTTTTCTCTTTTTCTCTTTATTTATTTGTGTAGATAGGGGGGGACAGTCTGTTTAACTAACGTTAGCTCCATCCGTTAGCTTTAGTTTGTTCATCTAGCTACTCCTCGTTAGCTTCAGGCTACATTTATATCTAGTTAATATTTTTTGTTGTTAGTAAGGTTTTACACAATGGCTGCGAAGAACACTGATGAAGGTAACTGTAAAAGAAAGACTATGTTTGAGGTGGCTGCGAAAAGGAAAAAGATGAAAGGCAGATGAAAGAAACAAAACCAGAGTTGTTCTTGGTGCATCGTTTGAGCGATAGCGAGCGCTGAAGGCACAGTGAGGAATACGCTGCTCGACAGGTAAGTTTTAGGCTCAATGTTTGGTTGTCATATTAAAAACTGCTAGTTGGGAGTATTATCTGGTGTTTTGTCACTGTATATTGTTAGACACATGTAATGTTTGATCGCTATTCTTTTTGGTGGGCATGAGTTAGAAGTTATTTCTTATTATTGTAAAACGTTACAGGCAGACACTGTATGGAGAGAATCGGGGCCAGTCAGCTGTGAAGCGCCGTCTGTTAGTCTCTGGCGCGTGCATGTTGCTTTGGAGGCGGATCTCGGAAAGAACTGTGAAACAAGTCGGCTGGTCTTGCGCATGCGCATTTTTTCAAAAGCTGGCTAACAGTCGCTGCTGTCTGAATGTTCGCAAACATCTTCTATTCCTAGCCTGGCCAGCCAGACCGACTTTCTCATTGTATTACATACAGAGAAAGTTAGTCTGGAATCGCCCAATCTGCCTCCGATTTCTGCTCTGGCGCTTTCTTTCCGACCAATCGTAGCGAGGGAGGCGGGATTTTGTTTCCCGTCATATTGAGCGCGAGAAAACAGTAGCAGGTTTCGGTAGCTTACAACGATCGAAATAAGCACTAAACTCGATATTACACCCCGTGTCCTCAGATCTTTCTGACAAAAACAACAGAAGTCATTCACCGTCACCGAAGCATCTTCTCTCTCGAGCCACGCTGGTGTATGCTGTGGTTTGTTGACAACTAGAATAAGTTTCGCTTTCCTTACGTCACATCCGTGGCTTCTCTGATTGGTTCACTCAGCGAGCGTTAGTTCTGCCCATGGTCCTGCCTTGAAATCCTGTTTAAATCCATCGATCCCAGACTAACTTTCTCTGTATGTAATACAAAGAGAAAGTCGGTCTGGCTGGCCAGGCTATTCTATTCCACCTTTAATTCATGGTTGTCTGTGTTAAATGTTAACAACTGATGAAAAGTGACCTTGAATGAATCATTCTTTTTTCTACTTTTTTCACTTTATCTGAAAACAAAACCCGAGATGTGACCCAGATCAGGACGTACCAGCCTCCACGATGGCTGGTTTGTTGCTGGGACAGACAGACAGCACTTTTAGCACACGGCTGGTGGTCCACAACAGCTTCTCATAGTTGTAGTTTCTCATAATGAAGACCAGACTCTCCGGGCCTCCGTTGGCAAGGATGATGAGCTGATCCAAACAGGAAGCACCAGCTTTGATCATTGCATGATAAAAATATACATTTTACACACTCACAAATTTTACACATAGTTCAATGGAGCTATGCTCATTAGAGTCATTGTGCTCATAGTTTTGTTTGGTTGTTTAACTGGACAACTGTCCTTCTCGAGGTAGATACACACAGTGGCAAATGCACGAGTTGGATGTTTTTCTCTTTGACCTTTGATCTGTATATGTTATACGAGACCAAAAGAGTGTCATAGTAGCATTAACATTATGTCAAAATGGTTTTGGTCTAGTTCCAAGCTGCTTATCTTTGCTGCTTAACTATGTTCTTACTTATTAACCCTCCTCCTGCAGGACTTTATCAGCTCTGTGCAGGACTGTGGAGCATGTGCATAGTACTTCAAAATTCCAGTTATGAGGGATTCGACTTGGACTTTAACATGTATTTTAAAAAGTCTGGTTTTAATCAGACTCTGTCATTCCTCTGGTGTCCTGTAAATGTTAAGAGTGTCATGTCCAAACCCCACCTTGCTCTCCTGGTTTCCGTAGGACAGAAGCTGCAGACAGTCAGTGGTAATGGCGAGGAACTTGGGATTGCTCTTTTTTAGTAAGGGCACCATCCTTTGTAGGCCATCAGCCAGACGCACCGCCATTTTGGCTCCCTCTTGGTGCAATAGGAGGTTGTGGAGTGTGGTGATGGCATAGAACAGGACTGACTCCACTGGAGAACTGCAGAGTGACAGACAGCACAAAACCCAGTGAGTTCACAGTCTGTTCACCAGCATCTGACCAAGTGATGGAACTGAAAGGTGCAGTCCTGATGCATTTCAGCTAAGCTGCTTGTTACTTGTTGAGCTTGACAAGTAACATCTTCAATGTGCTCTTTTCACACCTGATATTGTGGAGTGCACTGTGGCAGAGTGGTTAGAACCCCTGCCATGCCCACCTGTGTTACCATGGGTTCTCTCCTGGTACTCTGGCTTACCCCCACCGCCCAAAGACATGCACGTATAGGTCAATTGGCAAATCTATATGTATCCTAGTGAATGAATGTGAGAGAGAATGGTTTTTTGGGAGTGTCTCTCTCAGTCTCTGTATCTCTCAGTGCTCCGCAACCAACTGGCAAGTGTCCAGGGTTTCCCCCTCCTCAGGCCCAAAGTTGCTGAGATAGTTTCCAGTCACCTGTGATCCCGAATGAGAATAAGCAGAAATAAATAAATGAATGAATGAATATTGACATGTGTCTTCCTGAGTCTGAGGGAGGACTGGAAAAGGTCTGGGAGAGGTATGGATAAGGTCTGGGATTGGACTGAGGGAGGACTAGAGGTGGTCTAGGATGGCTATACGAGATCAGCGGGAGGTCTGGAGAAGGACTGGGGTAGGTCTGGAGAAGGGCTTGAGAAGGTCAGGGAAATGCCTAAGGAAAGGCAAAAGGGTTCTAGGGGAGGTCTAAAGGAGGGTCTGGGGGAGTTATGGAGAAGGGCTGGGGAAGGTCTATGGAAGTCTGGAGAAGCACAATTTGCTGGGTAAGTTTTTCAATCTAATTTGTTTATACTTTCATTAAAGTTTGCAATTTATTTTCCAACAGTGCAATTACAACTGTGAACATTTCTCTTGGTCTTGTATCCAGTCTTTGGGTTTGGGGACAAACAGGTTAGTACGTGTGAGCAAGGTCTGGTATTCTACTGCTGTATGCCTTCAGTCAAGGCCATGTGCTGATAACTAAAATTAACTAACCACTCAACTGGAACCAAGCAGGGGTCAAACAATGACCTTATCCACAACTGTTTCCAAGAAATAAAGTTGTATTGAAACAGTTTGAAAAGGGTCACAAAATCACATCATTAAGAATGACACTGAATAAATCCAGTGAAAAATGTGAAAAGGGGAATATTAACAAGGATGACAAAAATATTTAATTTCTTTTCCTTTTGTGTGAGAATTGAGCTCCAGAATCAATTAGAAGTGTGAATGAAGCTGGCAAGTAAGCTTTAGCAGGGATTAACTCTACAGCTTATCCCCATGTCTGGAAAGAACCAAATACCCCAAACTAGCCCCTTCTGCCCTGCTGCAGACTCTTTCAGCTGACCTCAGATTATAGGACAACACCAAAAGACAAAACCATGTCGACTCTTTATGTGAACAGAGTCTTAAATTAGTTGTTGTGGGTGATTTGTAAATACGCTTGGTCTCAACCGTTTCAGATGTGATGGAAATACAGTGTTCATGTCAGGTGTAAGGTGATCTCTTATCCTACTATACCAAAATCCATGCAATATCCAGCAGCAAATCATAACAACCACAATTTAATTAATTAATTAAGTATTTTTTACACATTTGTATATGAAGCTGAAAGCATTTGTTGAATTATGAAAGATTATTTGTGGCTCAAATTGTGTCGTCATGAGCCTGCATGCAACATTTCAGTCTTGATTAATGATATATATGATCATGACAATATGGCTTTTCATAGGACTAGTATTATAATTAATATTAAAATAATGAACTGTTTTAGCCACTTAGAAGTGCGCAATAAAGCAAAAAAGTGCAATAAATATTTGTTTGTTTATTTATTTATTTATTTTTTAAATATATAAACAAAAACATAGCTCTTAAGGTAACAAAATTGGGGCTTGTCACGTCAGAGTCTACCTCATGTGGACTTAGAGGTAGGCAAGTTAATGTGGAGTGCAAAGAGAACCAACAGATCACATCGTGAGAAAACAGATACCAGTGTAGGTCTTAAGAGTTCTCTTTGGTATTACCTCAACATCCGGATCAAAGCTGGGACTCCTCCGGACTTGAAGATGACTTCTAGGCCCTCTTTCTGGTGGGACAGGCTGTGGAGCACACTGGAGGCACACCGGGCTGTCTCCATGTCCACCGCTGTGGTCATGGTGCGCACCACCACCCCTACCAGGGCTGGAGACTGCACCAGCACCCGGCGGCTGGCCTCCTTCCGGGTCAGCTGGTTCACAATCAGGGCGGCCTTGTTCACCACGACCTAAAACATAACCAAGAGAATCAGATGAGCTAACAGTGGAATTCCAGTCAGATAGGAATGACCAAGAACCTCTTCTTTCAAGGTGTATAGAGTTTCTCAGAACTGCAGAACTGTGATTAGTGGGATGAGTATTGCAACCTGTATCACGAGTTCCTGTATCACTACTGTCCATTAGCGTTACTAGTTAGCAATTGGCAACTGCCATGCTCTAACCTTGTGCTGCCTCTGGCTTTATAAAGAAAACAACAATGGAAATTTGGTACAGCTCCACTAGAAGCAGTTTTTGATATACAGTCTCTTAGCAGAGCATACAATGTGAAAAATAACCGTAAAAATACACTTATTTTTAATGGTAATAAACCGTTTTAGTGGAAAACGGTTAATTGCCGTAGATTTCAGTTTAAAAAATATTAATATTTTATAATAATTATAGTAATATTTTATGCTCCAATCTTAATTTACGGTAAAGGGCAATATTTGTTCATTTGGAAGCACATGTGCTCTTTTGCATGCACATTCATGAGAGGAGTATCACGTAACATCTTGGCACAGATCTTACACTTAATCAACTTCTTTGGGAAAATAAGGTAAGCCATCTAAACTTTTGTTAAAGTTACTGTATATTTACCTTGCATACGAGATGGGGAATTAAGTAAGAACTCTCGATCGTGTCGCAATGGTAACACAACTAGATTTTTAAGATTATTTATTCCAGTTCATAAGTAGACTATGTGTAGTATTTATTGTGCTTGAGGCTTATGTTCATGTAAAGGTGTAACCAAGTTAAGAGGCACATCGTCCCCATGTCACAATGCAAAATGGAGAATTATGCGCTGAAAAATAAATTTAAAACGTCCTGGAGGTACGTCTTGATTGTGCTTTTTGTGCGCTGTAAAACCATGTCGCATTGCCTCACAATTTAGCTTAAATACATCTGCACAACATGCACACAACAACGACAATGCTTTGCTAACGCGCAGTAGCACATTTCTGTCTGCTAGGCAAACTTTCTCTGTTTGTGAGCAGTGATTTGGAAGCAAGAGGCGAGAGGGCGAGGCTCCGCAGTCCACACACGCTGAACTGAGAGAACTGCACCGTGCGTGCAAGGAGATCGTGGTCAGTAGGTAAGTACACTACATTGGCAAAAACAGTCCATCAAAATAACTGCAGAAGTTCACATGTGAAATATGATAGAGCCTGTGGACCTATTTGCTGCCACAGCTGCTGATATTGAGAGAACTTTGATTCTTACTGCAAGTCCAATGCTGATTCTTCCGGGTAAGTCCCTTAATGGGTTTTATAATAGTCAATTTGTAATGCTCACAATACTTTGATTTTGTCATGGGAAGATATACTCTTGTAATTATGTCATTACAACATCATGCCTTCACATGACAAAATTGTATCAGTATTGTCCAGAAAAAAGTAATCCTGTCATGTCCTGCATTCAAACCTTGGATGCTCCAAAACGTATCTACCACCTATGCCCACAATTCTATACTTTGTTGCAATGACTGGGTAAAACCTGATTAAAATTTCACTCTAACTAGAGTAAAATTCAACTATGAAAAAAAATGTTAGTTTAGTACTACGTGAATAATACCTGAAAAAAGTATAGTAGATTTTATCCAAATTATATGAAATATGGTCTTCATTTATTCATTCTAGAGTAGACTGTATGAAACAAAGCATAAACTGTTGTTACTTTTTTAGTAAAAATCAATGAAGCATGATTACATTACAATTAAAAATGTGCATATTTTTTTCATTGTAAAGTGAATTATTGGTCGAGAAGGGCTTAGTAATAGAAATAGTTCCAGTGACTTCAAAAATGCAGAATTGATAAGTGCCATGTCTTCATTACTTACTTTCATTACATACTTTGTTCAACACAACATTGCTGAACCCTCTATGTTTGACCCGGTATCTACATTATTTTTAAATAACAAGTACAAGTACAAGGAAGTGGGTGGGGATAGGTGGTAGGTACAAACATTCTCAGATCACTTCGGTCTCAGATGCAGGATAAATCAAGATTAAACATGCTTAAACATGTAGAAATCAATCCAATTACAACTGTGAGTAAACTAATCATGAGGAAACTCTGTTGTGACAAGGTTAAAGGGATAGTTCGGAAGTGAATGGTAACTAGCTAGCCTGCCATTAAAAACAGTCTTACCCACTCCACAGTGCCTCTGAGGAAATCAATATTTAATGCCGGACTATCCATGTAAATGTCTGTGTTGATGGAACAATTTTAGAAATAACCAACCTTACATTTTAAAGTATTTATGTCAGAGCAGATGCTTCCTAGTCGTAAGTCTGGTCGCTGGGTTACAAACTTACTACCAGGAAGCATCTGCTCCGACATAAATACTTCAAAATGTAAGGTTGGTTATTTCTAAAATTGTTCCATCAACTTTAATGGCAGGCTAGCAGTTACCATTCACTTGCGCTAGCCTTAGCATCGTCTGACCCCGAAATAGAAAGAATGCATGAAAGTTGTTAAAAGTGTTTCCACGCATCTTCATAACTGTGGCTCACTAGAAAATTAGACCCTATGTCAAAAATTCCACACTATCCCTTTAAAAGGTGTCCTTTAATTGGTTTCTCAGTTTGTCGGAAGTTCCTTAATTGTAAACACATTGTTTTTTTTGTCTGGATGTTTTCTGAGTTACTGGTGATCAGATGACCACTTATCGATTTATGATCAGCATTGAAGGACAAGTGGTCTGCGAAGGCCACGTCGAGTTCAACTGTGCCCTCGCCACTTTATTTTTCACCTACTATGTCTTTAATCTGCAATATCAAGAGGAGGCCTCCAGAACACTTGAATTTATTCAAAGGTATGTACTATAAGCCTAAAATACAATTCATGATTAGCAACAATACCTGTACTCATTATGTTTACTTGTTTGTGTGCAGGCGTTTGATTGGCATCAATCCAGAAAAAGGATCAAAAGCCTTTCAAAGGAAGGTCAAACCGGGAAAATGGTCCACAAGAAATGTGTGAGTGTCAATCCTCATGTGGCCACTTTGATTAAAAACCTCACAGATTTCAAATGGGGATTTATGTAAAATATACCAAAAAGATTAACAGTTCATGTTTTCAGTAGTGATCACTCACTACACTTATGTGTATTTTTAAGTTCATGTATTTATTTTTAGTGTACAGATTTTTGTAGAGAAAAATGTTTATGGTGACATTTCTTGAGTTGTTTAATAAAATATTTTTTCTAAGAATTTTGGTTCAGGAGTATTATTTTGAAAAGCCAGTCTGCTTCTGCCAGTATGATGCCGTTATTAAGTTCTATTGTATTAAACCGTTAAATAAGATTACAGGTAAATGCCGTTAACTTATGGCTAAACATGCAACAGTAATGAACTGTAAACCACAAAACATGTACATGGTAAATTACCGTAACTATTGTACAGTATTGAGCTGTTGTTTTAACTACTGTATCAATACCGTGAATCTACAGCAATGAGCAGGCAAATATTGCTGCCAGCTCTTTACTGTAAATTAACGCTAATTTTTCTTACAGTGTAGGTTTTGTGAAAACTCACCGGATCGTCGTCGCCCAGCAACTTGGTGAGCTCGGGCACAGCTCTGGTGGCCAGCTCGGCATCATCCTGGTAGTTTATGAGGTGGACTATGGCGGTCTTGAGCAGCTGGGAGGGTTCGGCCAGTCGCTGCACATTGCTTTGCTGGGATGTGTCTGATTGGACAGGCATGGCCGCCTCCCCCTCCACCAGTGTCTCAGGAAACATGGCCGCCCTGACTCTCTGCGCCCGCGTTAGAGAGCACTGGGGGTCTGAGGAGCAAAAGCACAACAAAGGGTTAATGTCTGTGTAGATTCTCAGTCATCCAGGTTGTAATCCAATAAAAAGGTAAAAAGAAGAAACTAGGGACATAGTTTTGAAGTTGATGTTTGAAGTTGAAGAGAGTATAATTTTATTTCTGCTTTCAAAACATATAAACAATTTGACCACATGAACATGCGCATAAACTCACCAAACTCAAAATTCAAGCACAGCGAAAAATGTTTTTAATGAAGACCTCAAAAAATATTGAAAAACAGCTCAGTCACAACCCCTGTAAAATCAAATTACATTGGGCCCATGGGAGCCAAGTACAAATCGAAAAACGCAACTTGGTAGATACACAGCACATATCAAGACAAAACCAAAAGTGTTTTCAGCCAGACACATGCATCACAACCTCTACTACTTCAAACCTTTTCCTGTGTGCCTTTACTCCTCAACTCAGTCTTAGACATTCTGGCTCAGAATCCATCTTGAAATCCACATTAAAAAACAATTCTAAACTAAATTCCTAAAAATGGCCGTTCCTTTAATAATAAAACTTTATTTATTAAGCACCTTTAAAACTACTGTACACATCAATAAAATAAATTATAGAGATAAAACACATAACACAGCCCAATACAAACACAATTAAAAATCCGTCCATTTTCCATCATACTAGGCCTAATATGAAAGGTGGTGGCATTGCTGCTATATATTATTACACCTTATTGTGAAAAAAATCTTCCTTTGGTTGTTTCTCTACATTTTTTATCTTGCTTCTAGTGTCTGCATATCCCTGTCTAGTTCTTGCAGTCTATAATCCACCAAGACTCAGGAAAGACATACTAAATGTGATGCTCGAGTGCTGATAGAGCAGTAAAATGAACTGTTGAGTATCAAGAAGGGTGAGGGGTAGAGGTGCAGGCAGAGAGAGTCAGAGAAAGGGAAGGAGCTGGATCTGTCAATAAGAACAGACTGAGGGTGGCTCAGCTGACTGCTACCAGGAAAGCAGAGATGAAGGATTGTCATATATGTAGAAATGATCACACACCCAAATCAAGCTATGTAATCTAAACAATGCTTGTTGCTCCATTTTCAGGCACAGTTACAACAGCTGTCCCAGGGAAGGATGAAGTGCTCCAGATTTTTCTGGATGTGATGGAGCACCCGCAAGGTACACCGGGACCAGCCGAACCAAACAGTGTTCAGCCAGATTAGTGTATCAGCCTGAACTGCCAAGTCATGTCAACAGCTCTAGATTTAAATACCTTATATTTGTTTTTATTGGCAGTAGAGGGGATAGCACTCCTGCCTCAGAACAAGAAGATCGTGGGTTTGATCCCTGGGTCACTCAACTCTTGGTCTTTCTGTGAGGACTCCCTGTGTTACCATGGTTTCTCTCTGGGTACTCTGGCTTCATGACATGATTTCAAGACATGCCTGTATAGGTGAATTGGTGACTCTAAAGTGCCCCTAGTGGATGTGAGAGTTGTCTGTCAATGTCAGTCCTGCGACTAACTTGCTATTGTCCAGGATGTACCCCGCCTCAGGCCCAAAGCTGCTGGGATAGGCTCCAGCCTGCGACCCCAAACGGGACTAAGCAGTAGAAGATGAATGAATAAATGTTTTTTAATTGCAAGTTTTATACAGTGTTTTATAGATTCTTTCCTACACATATTTATAATAAAGAAATGTTGCATTGAATCACTGTCTCTTTTTACTGCTGCCCTTTGTTTATGTGGCTAAAGTCATGTCCTTGAGTGAGTGTATGTCATTTTGACAGTAATATTCATTTTACTACTTTACTATGGCATATAGCACACAGACATACAAAGTTTGAGAGGTAACAAACATGTCTACACCTTAGTAGATAGTCTCATGGCTCGCCCTATCTGGTGAAGGCTATTTAACAAACGAGCCAACGTTAGTCAGGAAGGAATGATTCCCCGGTGAAGTGTACCTCCAAAATTGCACACACAGTTAGAATTAGCTGCTTTGTGAAGACAGTAGAAAGTAATTTGAAAAGCCAAGACAGCAAATATATCTGATTCATTAGCCTTGGGAGTCAGGATCATGATGCACTCATGGTCTGAAGGTATTTCAACTTGGAGAGATTCAAAATTAAACAGACACTGAATGTATTAATAATGTTTAATGAAGGTAAGGTTTTTGTGCTTAGAGCCTGGCAGGACAGACATTGTGTGATGAATGACAGAAGAAGAGCAGAATGGATATTCTAAGAAAATTCCCCCCGGAACCTAGACACAGGTGGTGGTGGAGAAAAGGTGGGAAGATCTGCTGGTGCTAATGATGAGGAGAAATGCTCCATGGCTGGAGTGGTGATGGAGTGGAGGAGGGTTGCTGCATGACCTGAACAGTTAAGAGACACTTATTAAATATGGGCGGCTTAACGATGATTGTCTGAGACATGTGAGGAGGCAACGCCTTGAGATGAGGGGAGGAGTCTTCCAGTCTGAATCTCCACATTCAGCCATCAGTCATCCATTCAAGAAAGTAACTTATTTTGTTTTTATTATTGTTCCTTATTGTTCCTTCTAGCTGACTAGCAGCCCCGTTTCAGAAGCACACTATCGTTATTTACACATTAGACAATTAGACATTAGCCAATATATTTTACGTGGTCAATAATTATGTCTTACCGTTTCAATAAAAAGAAAGCTAGCTCAGGGTCTGTTTTTATCCCCAGAGCAGATCTCAAATGCCGTGGTGGACAGTTAGGATCTTATTCTTTACATTATGGGCGGCTCACATATGGACAAATTAAATCCTAATTTGTTCTTAGAAAATTACACATGAACTGAAAATATTAACCAACGTCAGAACCGACTCGAACTATTGCATGTATAACATCACATCTAACAACTGCACAGACAGCTATAAAAGACAATAGTTCAGTTCCAAGCTTCAATAAGCCAGACAACACAGCTCTTATGTAGGCTACCAAGTATTTAAATGCAATGCACTGAAAACAATACAGTCTGGTAAAAGAAATACCAGTGTTTGTCTTGTTAGTCCATGCCTACCCTTTTAATACACTTAGCATAAACAAAGTTGTGTTAAATGGAAATGTTCATTCAGCTCATAACAGTGTAGGCTACTCTGCAACTGTATAATAACAAGTGACCTACCTAATGCAGAACTGTCACCTTGTTTCTGTCCTGCATATGTCCAGTAGCCTCTCAGGAGATAAGTTTAGTGTGAGGTCGCCCTCAGTGAGAAGAAGCAAAAATCATTTATCTTTATCTGTGCTCCGCTGAGTGTAGTGTATTTCTCCAACACTGACTGGTCTGTGCACAAATGACCACATCTAAGACATGCTATATCTCATTTGAAAGCTTAAATCCTCCACTGTTCAGTCACTAAATCCATATTACAAACAGAAAGAGCACTTAAAACACCTGAGCATAATTAGTTGGGATTCACCAGCATCATACCATTTAAACACATTTAGTAACCTTTCAAAGCAGTCCTGAAGTCATTTTATAAATCAATCATCGATTATTTATATTCCTTTACTCCATAAGGGTTACTAAAGATGTTTTCTTGATGAAATATCACCCAGACATTATGGCCTTAGTAGTCTACAGAACAGTAAAAGTCTTAGTGTTTGCGCATATACAGGCAAGAATTAAATTAAAAGGTGGATATTAGGGGGATAATATGATACAGATTAATTTATTACGGTTGTTTTTATTTTATTGCATTACTGTTTTTGCATTTTTTTAAGTTCTTTTTCAATCAATCTAGTGACATATATCAGTGCAGTGCCCCCCCTGCCACCCTGCAAACTCCAACACCAATGGATGACTTTAACATCCCTGTTGACAGCCTCTCTGATAGTTTTGCCATCTTTTCATCCTTTGAGTTCAGTCAGCATATTGCTGAGCCAACACATAATCTACGACTCTTGACCTGGTTATTTTTTAGGGTATTGACGTCTCTAGTTTCTCATGTTCCTTTTTCCTGATGTTGCCATCACTTGGTATTGCTATGTCAACCACAACAGCTTTCCTCTGTTGTTTGTCCACCACCACAATGTCCAGTTGGTTCACCATTACCATTTTGTCAGTCTGGATTTGGAAGACCCACAGGATCTTGGCACGCTCGTTCTCTACCAACTTAGGAGGTGTTTCCCACTTTGACCTCGGGGTTTCCAGTCCATACTCTGCACAGATGTTCCTGTACACTATGCCAGCCACTTGGTTGTGACGTTCCATGTATGCTTTCCCTGCCAGCATCTTACACCCTGCAGTTATGTGCTGGATTGTCTCAGGAGCCTCTTTGCACAGCCTACACCTTGGGTCTTGTCTGGAGTGGTAGATCTGTGCAGCCATGATGAGTGCCTCTGTGCTGTCCTTCAGTCCAGCTCGTTCTAGCCATTGGTAGGGTTTCTTGATACCAGCCATTTCAGTTATCTGACGGTGGTACATCCCATGTAGGGGTTTGTCCTCCCATGATGGTACCTCCAGCACCTCTTCCTCTGTTCGGAATTGTCTGAGACATTCACTGAGCACGTCATCTGTCGGGGCTCTATCCTTGATGTATTTATGGATCTTGGATGTTTCATCTTGGACAGTGGCTCTCACACTCACTAGTCCTCAGCCTCCTTCCTTACGGCTAGTGTACAGTCTCAAGGTGCTGGATTTGGATTTGGTTAGGAGCTTCCGTGTCTTAATATCTGTGGTCTGTATCTCTTCCTTTGGCCAGCTTATTATTCCTGCAGGGTATCTGATCACTGGCAGGGCATAGCTGTTTATTGCCCGGATCTTGTTCTTGCCATTGAGCCTTCTTAGGACTTGCTTCTTACTCGTTGTAGGTATTTGGCTGTGGCTCCTTTCCTTGTGGCCTCATCAAGGTTGCCATTTGCTTGTGGGATACCAAGGTACTTGTAACTGTCCTCAATGTCTGTTATTGTTCCTTCTGGGAGTGAGACCCCGTCTGTATGGACTACCTTCCCTTTCTTTGTCACCATCCGACCACACTCAAGTCCGAATGACATTCCGATATCAGTGCTGTAGATCCTGGTGGTGTGGATCAGTGAGTCGATGTCTCGCTCGCTCTTGGCATACAGCTTTATGTCATCCATGTAGAGGAGGTGATTGATGGTGGTCCCATTCTTGAGTCGGTATCTATAGCCAGTCTTGTTGATTATTTGGCTGAGGGGGTTCAGACCTATGCAGAACAGCAGTGGGGACAGAGCATCTCCTTGGTATATGCCACATTTGATGGAGACTTGTGCAAGTGGCTTGCAATTGAGCCGGCGTCTCGTACGTTTCATTGACTCTCATCATTGTATGAGGTCCCACAGACCCACACTGGATGTTGGTATTTGCCCCATATATATGTCTTGGAAAAGTGGGCAGAGCCCAGCAGAGACAAAGGGGACAAGCTGAGGGCGAGGCTAAGTGAGGGGCGTGTACCTGAGACCCACAGAGACTGATTGATTGACAGATGTCGGACTGGCACAAGTATCTTTGCGACGGAGCGGTCCCTCTTTATTCTCCTCTTTCACCTGAACTGGAGGGACTTGGTTTCTCTGTGGACACCAGGCCTGAAGCACGGGTTGACTAGGCATTTTTTGAGAAAACGGGTGCCGTGATGGTAGAGTAACTTTGGCTTTATGGCTCATTTAGGCTAATGTACAAAGCATAGACTGATGAACTGTAAGAAAAAAATAAAATAAATAATAATTAATAGTAATAAAGAATGCTTTAGATCAATTTTGATGTAGATATAGTGAACACTATTCTATAGAGAGAAAACCAAAGCACTGTGACTGCAGCGCTCCGCTCAGACTAACGCTGCATTTATGTGGCCTTGTATTTAACAGCATTAAGACTTTGTAACAAAAAAAAAAAACCTGACCTGTTTGTAGTGTTTAATGCTAACATGCCCGGCTGATTTACTCAGTAATCATTGAGACATGAATAAAAATCGGTAACACTCCGACTTTACGAGTTAAAAACATATGACCACAACAAACTAAGAACAACACGCTGATTACTCTGCATCAATGCTGTATGTAAACCCTTGAACACATCATAAGATACGGTAGACTGAGCTTGTTCTTCTAAACATTTTACGACATGAACAGAGCAAAATAAAAAAATGCTGTCTTAATAACAGGTAATATTGATATATCTTCACGTGTTACATGTTACATGATGATATAAGGTATAAACTAAACCAGTTTCTGAAATAGACATATCATAGTAAGCTCTGGACATAGATGGAGCTACAGACAACACTCAGATCCACATTTAATGTCTTTTTCTTTCAGTGTAACCTAGATTAATGTTTTTAATTTGTTTTTGAATGAAGCAGCATACAAGCATTTATTCACACATGCATAATCTCAATGTCTGCTGACTTACTATGCAGAAACATCTTTGTATTTTTACAGTTACTGTTGTTTGGGGGGGCTGTGTGTGAGAAAAAGCAGTGCTGGACAACTGTGAACCACTATGGAGCAGTTACATGAAGATCAGTGTCAAATCTGTAACTGTGATGGAGTAGGACCTGCAACAGCTTCACCTGCAGCGCCTGAAAATGTGTCTGAGTTGCTCCCAGGGATTCAGACCCCAGTCTCCTACACCTACACCGGCACAAACCTCTCGACCACAGAGGAGCTTCATATAAGGAACACATTAATGAGGCCATGTCCATGCCTCTTGTATACAACTTGCGTTCTGATGTTCTGTTATCATTGTTACTGTAGTCAGCACTGCAGTCTCTACAGCCCACACCACAACAGTGGGACCAAAAGACAGGACAGAGGCCGCTGTTCAAGTCTGCGCCTACTGATCTGAACTGTACACTTTGGACCCCCTCACCTGTGGGGCTGTCGATGGCCCCTGCTGGTTCTGCCCCTCTGTTTGGGGCAGTAGTGCCCCCTGAAGTGCTTTCGGGGAACTTCTTACTGCCACTGTAGTCCGTGCTGCTCTCATCATCCCGGACCGTGGTGGCTCCTGATTGGATGCCTGAGTCTGAGGTGTAGTAGGTCTGCTGCCACTCTGTCACTTTGGCCACACTGTCAGCATCGGCCACTGCACACAGCACAGGGACAGGCCACAACATGAACATGGAAACATTAAGCACTTCTGCTATAATTAAATAATGTTGCACAGTGTAGTGTCTGAGTGCTGCTTACTTTGCATAGACATCATCTCGGAGAAGAGGTGACCCTCTCTGACCCCTGACCTGCACAGAATGGGCTGATTAGACAGTGCATGTACGGGGTTATTATAGATTATCATAGTGTTTTTCAAAAAATATTTTGATTTATATTTAGGAAACAATCAAATTTTTGTGATAACTAACAATGAGTCTTTTACATTGCTGTGGAGGAACTTCAGACTTTGACTAGCCCACTCCAAAACCTTCATTTTGTTTCTTTGAAGCCATTCAGAGGTGAACTTACTGTTGTGTTTTGGATCATTTGTGTTGAGATATCTTTGTGTAATATTTACATTTTTGATAATCTGAAACATGTAAGTGTAACAAATGCTCAGAGGCATTACTCTGACACCTACATCCTGCCTCTAACAGCTCAGGCACTTTAACTGTCTGCTACAACCAAGAAATACTCACAACCTAAGGATTTCAACAGATACATGACATCTGTCTCAGAAGGACAAATGTGCTATATGATTTAACTTCATTTATTGATAAATTCTATTTATGGCGTATTAGTTAAAGATCAGCCGTAAAACTTTATTCAAAACATTTTTATACAGTGATTATCAACACAACAATGGAATATGTAATAAAAAAAATTATATAAAACTATTTTAAATCTAATGATTTGGAATTTATTGATTTTCTATTCTCAGCTGCATTGGGCCTGAGTAGGTGAACACTCTGGACAATCAGCTGTTAGTTGCAAGGCTAACACTTATACACAGAGAATGACTTACACTTTTTATTTATTATTATTTAATCAACACCTCCATGCTATTCATGTAGTTACCTGATATGATGAGATATAGGCCTCAGCCTCAAGTTAAAATTCATTGCCTGCCAGGAAGACACTATTCCTGATATTTTTTGTTCTTTGACTTAGGAGTGTTGGAGCTTTGAGTGGCTGTTCATTCATTTGTTGGTGGTCCTCAGAGCAGACAGTGGCTGTACATTGCTCTGTGCCTTAATGTTTGTACCCTAAATGCTCTCTCTAATGGAAAGTGAGCAGAGTCTATGACACAGTGGAGTGCTGTTGGCACACTTGAATGTGGGACTAAGACAGCTACACAGAAAGAACAGTGAGACTTGTTTTCTTGAAGAATTCAAACTTATTTTTAATCCACCCTCTGTGGCACACTGTAAAGTCCTTTCTGTAAACAAGTCCTATGTGTGTAGCTGCATTAGCAGTGACTGCAGCCTCTTTCTGGTGGTTAAGGAAAGCTTAGGAATTGACCCGTGCAAATAGCTCAGTAGTAGTCAAATGTTAATTCATGTGCTTACATCTGATTCTTTGTCCGAGCTAAACCTTTTTCCTCCACTCACAGCTTCTCTGTGATTCTGTTGTGACCTGTCCATCCTCAGATCAGAGCTAGCTTAAACCACATAGAGTTTACTCATGCTCATAAGGTAAAAATGGTAAATAGCATGCATTTGTACAGGGCTTTTTTCTACTCTCTTGGGCACTCAAAGCGCTTTACATCATGCTTCCATTCACCCATTCACAGACACAAGCACTCACCCATTCACACTGTGGGGGTGGTAAGCTACCTCTATAGCCATAGCTGCCCTGAGGCAGACTGAGAGATGTGGCTGCCATACCAACGGCGCCAACAGCCTCTCCAACCACCGCCAGCAAATAATTATATTGGAACCCCAATTTCTTGCCTTGTCACACCCACCTGCAAAAAAGTAATTGACAACTTTTGTTGGAACAAGTGTCTAGATGAGGTTATTGAGGCAATTTTTTATTTAGTTTTTTTTTATTATTTTGTACTTGATGTACTGGTGTCCATGTGCATTAGCTTTCTTTTTTTTTTTAATTTCTACTTTCATTCCTTATCTTAGAGTAGCCGCTATTTACTCAGTCTAGTGTTAGTGCACAATTAGTGTGATAACTATTTCAGTTTAACTTAGTTTGCTGGCAGACAAAGGAAGATGCACCTTGATGCTGCACCGTGATCCTGAATGCAAGAGACTACGAGGTAAACATCTTCAGCCTCCTCAGTGACATCACCACTTATGAAACACTGAGAAGAGACCCGACCAGCAAGTAATAGAGTGAATGTAATAGAGTGTGTGCAAATGCTTAAGAAGGACCATGCTATTGATCAACCGCTGTACTACAGGCTGTATCCTGGGGAAGCCATTCCCTTCATGTATGGCCTTAAAGAACGCCACTACGACCAATTGTAACTACATCTGAATCTCCCAGGACCTTTCTAACAAAGTTAAACTATTACAGCTAGAGACAGATGAGACCGTATCCTATGATGTCACATCACTGTTTACATGCATCCCGACTACAGAGACAGTTCAAGCCATGAAGAAGAGACTGCTACAACATGCATATTTATTTTACTTTTGGACCACATCTGCCAGTAACTGGAAATAGTACTTGACACCATTTACTTCCAGTCCAGAGGGAACTTCTACAGGCAAAAACCACCCATTACAACACAAGCTAGGAGTCACCAGGACCTTATAACAAAGAGCTGTGCCCACAAGCTCAGAAGGGAAACAGAAAGAGGAGCAACACATCCACACATCCTGAGATCCTGTGGATACCCTAACTGGGCATTTAACAAATCCATAATTAGGTGCAAAAAGAACAGAGGGGAACTAGATCCTAGAAGTAGTAACATTGTTATTCCTTACGTGTCTGAGCTATTGGAAAAGCTTAAAAGGATTTTTAACACAACATCTCAGTACACTTCAAACCGGGCAACACTCTCCGTCAACGACTGGCCCACGTCAAGGTTAAAGTCCCTTCCCACAAACAGAGCAATGTGGTCTATGCTGTTCAATGCAGTGAGGACTGTAGTGATCTTTGTGTAAAGTGAGACTAAACAGGTCCTTCACAAGAGGATGTATCAGCACAGAAGAGTCAATCCTTGTGGACCTGAGTCTGCAGTACACCTCCATTTGAAAGAATTAGATGTATTACATCTAATGTAATTTGTAAAAACTCACTTAATTCGTATTATTTTTGTCAAACCTGTTGAGAGATGATGGATGGTAGAAATTTCCCTTCAGATCAAGTCTGAATTTGCCCCTGATTTTTTAGTTTTCAACTAATTCTGCATTCTCTGGTAAACCTTCACTTATAATATGTCAAATGTCTGATTACGACCCACATATGACCATCAAACCATTACCCTATTGCTTATATTCATCTTGCACATTGTGCACACAGTGAGTTTATGTGAGTATGTCTCACTTAGATTCTAAGGAACAATCTTTTACTCTTTTATTCCAACCCTTTCTTCCACCACAGTTACAGCCTGTAAAATGCTGTCATCAATTTAATAAAGAAAAAAAAAGGAACAAAGAAGCCTTCTCTTCACTCCTCCGATCAGACTTCCCTCTCTGCTGCTAGTTTAGTCAGAGACATGAGTTGCTTTTTTTTTTTTGCCTGTGATTAACTGTCATCCTTCTTTGATGATGAAGCTGTGCAGTTATTTCTGGCTCTTTGCTATAATGAGCTTGGACCCACCAGTCCACCTACTGTTTGTTTTTGCAGTCTCTTGGGTTTTTTTTTTTTTTCCTCTGAGCTCAGCCTCAGTATGGCAGCCCAATATGAGCTTTCTCCGAATCTCTCAGTGGCCAAGTGCTCCCTCGAGATGGATTATGACCTTATTGTGAAAGGCCCAGTCACATACATACGTACATCATTACATACATACAGCGCCAATCCTGATTCTTTTTTTTTTTTTGCACATTTGTCACACTTAAATGTTTCAGATCATCAAACAAATATAAATATAAGACAAAGACTCAAGTTAACTTAAAATAGAGTTTTGAAGTCATATTTTTACTCTATTTATTAAGGGAAAATACCTATACAAACCTACCAACCCTATATGAGAAGGCCGTCGCCCTCTTTGTGAAATCATTAACTGTGATCAACTGTGTCATCAATTGTTTTTTTAAAGCTGAGTTGAATTTCACTAGCCACACCCAGGCATGTTTTATAAAGTTCAACACAATAAAGCCGTTAGGGCAAACTTTGCATATTATCGACTGTATGTAACGTTCTTGAAAAAAGGTAACGTTAGCTAACCAGCTATATCAATAACTCATGTAGCTTTAACCGAGGCCCTGCAGTGCACAGGAGTCTCAGCAGGATAACAGCAAAAGTTAGTGATCTTATATCAGATGGAATACTAGGCCTGTGTTACTATTACTATTACTATTACTATTACTACTATTAACGAGTCTTTGCACAAATATTGGAGTATTTTATTTTTTATTCAGTCAACTAATGTCTAATCAGTGGCACTGCTCCTAAACCTTGTTTAACCTATAAGTGACAAGCACCAAAACAATATTCACTGACCATTTATTTACTGTAGAGAAAAGCAAAATGAATATGATTAAGTGAAGGAGTTTTGCTTTTTTCTACGTACCACTTCTGTACTAAATTCGTCTTGCATTAGGTTTAAACATAAATGTAACTTTATCATTTCAGCTTATCCTTGTTTATTTCACTGTTAGTATCATTCAGAATACCTCCAACATGAAATTTAGCAATAAAAGTACAGATGTCATATATATTGAGACGAAGAGAAAGAGTTGGATCTGCCTGTGAGGAGGACAGACTGAGGGTGGCCGTCAGGCAGCAGTCAGCTGGGCGGCCCAACTGACTGCTGCCAGGACAGCAGAGATGCAGATTAGTCATATGTCTAAAATTGATCACGCACCCAAATCAACCTATGTAACCTAAATAATGTTTGTTGCTCCATTTTCAGGCAGTTACAACAGCTGTCCCAGGAGGAGAAAAATGAAGTGCTCCAGATGGATGTAACTCGTTTGTGAGTTGTTGTGGTTTTTCTGGATGTTTTTTCTGGATGTTTTCCCTGGATGTGACGGAGCGAGCCACACCAGAACCAGCTGAACCAGACAGGGTTCTGCTGAGTCAACAGATCAAGAAAACAAATGCTGCCAACAGGATCCAACGGTGTCTAAGCACACCACATGGAACTGTTTTTGTTTTAGAAAACAAAATTCTAAAAATGCTTTATCTTTGTTTTATTAATTGCAGGTTTTATACAGTATACACGGACATATATATATTTATATTCTTTGCTGCACATATTTCTGATAAAGAAATGTTGCATTGAACCACTATCTCTTTTTATTGCTATCATTCGTGCAGCCTTTTGTTTATGTGGCTGAAGTCATGTCCCAGAGAAAGAGAGAGAGGCAGAAAGCAAAAGAAAGAATAAGCATTGGTGTAATTTTGACTGTTATGACATTCATTTATTTACTTTATAATGGCATATAATACACAGACATACAGATAGAGTTTGACAGGTAGCAAACATGACTACAGCATTGTAGATAAGTGCACCTTGATATTATGATGTAAAGCTGATAAGTAACAAAACAGGCTACACTTCTCCACTGGTGCATGATACCTGAACATAACGGTTCTTGTGAGAGACAGGTAAGGACTGTGGGCATGTGGCTGACATGCCTGTCTTCTGCAGAGTTGTGTTTGGGCCAGTTCAGCTGTAGGTGGGGACACAACCCCAGGGAGAAGACCTGGGGCCCAAGGGTCATCTGGCCTATGACCTCTTTGCCAGAGCTTCCCACATCCAGAGGTGCATGCTGGATCTGCTGAGAGCCCACTTGTGCTCGCTGCTGACATGGTGCAGTACACCTCAGCACATAGCCTTAAAAAAATGAATTTAGAGACTAAGTTCAAAGGAATGATCACATCTGAGTTAAAGTTTTATCTAAAATACTAACTTTCCTGTCAGATCCTGCAGTTATTGATTCAGGATGGTGTGGTAATCCTGTATCTTTCTTGGTGTCTAACACAGTTGTTTTTTCATTGCTTTAAACAATTTAACCATTGTTAGAATACAGGGAAATACAATATGATTGTATTTACAGCATTACTATTAACAGTGGCCTTATATGTTAATTGATTCATTGCCTACATGTTACTAAACCGCTTACCAGTTGATAATTTGTCACCTAACACACAAATGAATGCATAATCACAGTTAATCCCACTAAAAGTGTATAGTATACTGTGAATTGCCATGAAATATATAAATGAATATAACTTGGAAAGCAGTAAAAGGCGTGTGACAGAGTTACAGTTAGCTCGGCTGTGATGACAATTACATTCTGGCAGTCTAACAGCAAGTTATAATGTTAGTATGATGGCTCATGGCTTTTCTGGTGGTTTGGTAGAATTAGCAAAATTAGCTGCTTTGTGAAGTGAGCCGATAAAGTCATTTGAAAAGCTAAGGCAGCACATTTATCAGATTTATAAGCCTTGGGAGTCAGGATCAAAACACAGTTAAGGTGTAAAGGCATTTAATTCATTCAAAACAGTAACTTATTTAGAGACATTCCTGTTAGCTGGCTAGCATCCCGTTTCGGAAGCAGTTATTTAGCATTAGACAGACTGAAAACAAAATATCACAATATATTTTACATGGTCTGTGATGATGTCTTACCTTTTGCATAAAAAGAAAGCCAACTCAGGATGTTTTTCTCCCCATAGCAGATCTCCGCTCTTGTGGCTGACTCCATTGCTCCCGTTTGGCGCTTCTGCCCTCGCTCAATAAAACGTTCTTTGTTTTGTTTATAATGTTTGTGTGGAGTTTGTGTCGGTTTCTGGGTTGTGCTCAAGGCCATTCAGGACTTTTTGTCTGAAAAGTCCACCTTGAAACTAACGCAAGCTAATGTCGCTCACTGTCATGGCTGCCGCACAGCGAAGTCCAAGACCAAGGAGATGAGAACATCACATCTGGCTTGATTTCGTGGGAAATCCAACCCGAATACTCCTCACTGAAACGGGCCTACAGGCTCATAGAAGTAAGCGTGTTGTACACTTAAGGTCTCATTCTTCTCATTACATTATGGGCAGCTCTAATATGGGCAAATAAAAGCGTCATTTGTTTTTAAAAAGTTACACATAGCCCCTTTAAGACAAAAAAGGAGTCATCCTGAATAACATCCTTTATTACTCATTTTGAAGTGCTTTAACTAATAAGAAAGATGCATTTTAGAAACAAAGAAAGGTAGCTGGTCCCTTTTTTTTTTACCAGCCTTTAAGCAGTGCCTAATGGCTAAAGCAAATCGAAAGCTGCATTCAAATCAATTGTTTTTTCAATGTTTTTTCATTTTATATATATAAAAAACAATGTTTGGTCATATGGGAACTAGGAGTCTAGGCCTCACTCTTCAGACTTGGACTGTACAGTGTAACTAGTAGGAATATTCAGATACAAGCAGCTCTTAGCAATATGTGTATTGCATCCAGGTGGACGTACAGACACGCACAGTACAATACAGTATTCATTCACTCTACTTGAGAACCAGGTGACCAAATGATTGGACTTTGACTCTGGGGTATTCTGTGTGATCAAAATGCCTCTACAGGAATTCAAACCACACGCTTTGTAAACAGCATATCAGGAGATAGAGCCAATAACTGAACATGATAGAAAACGGTGACCTGAGACCTCTGCATATGCCCATCTTTGTGTCACTTTGTTTGCAGCACTGACTAGTCTTGTGCTGAAAATGGATGTGAAGAATGTGAGGCATTGAACCATTCAGTAAAGTGGAGTAGCAACTAACTGTAGGCCAACAGAATGAGGTGAGAACAGTTTTGAAGCAGTAGAGCTGTGCTGCTTACTGAACCATTTCGGCATTTTAAAGACATAATGCTGCACTTGCACCATGAGTCTGCCATGTAAAAAGAGCAAAGAGGAAGTGTGAAAAAGAGAAACAGAAGCAGACAGTTATCAAACACACAAGCAGCAGAAGTGTGGAGTCAAATTAAAACATCAATAGTGCAGAGATAGAGCACATTCCCCTGTAGGACATACAAAGTGCCATCAGCTTCACTGCTTTCCTAAGCAGCCATTTACACAGCTACAGTATAAACAATACGGCTGACTGAAGGGCGGCGTTCCCTTTGGAGAACTTTCGAACACAACTGCAAGTGTTTTATTTGAGAACTCTTCTCACTGTGATGTTGAGAAAACTGTGAAAACAATGACATCACAGTGGAGTCCCAGATATTGGCTACAGCTGACACAGTGAGTTCAACAACAATGGCACAGTTTTTGTGTTTTCTGAATTCAAGTTCTGAGAATACATTACAACAATACAATACACAAGTATTAGACTGGTCCACACTGAGGTTCACAGCTTCTCTAGAAAACACCAGGTTTTAAAAAGACCACTGCCATTACTTGTGCATACAGTATATGTCTGTAGTATTAGCAGCATCAGGGTTAACAGTGCCCCTACTGGTCTGGCAGACATACAGCAGTTGAGTGCTGAGTGTACCTGTGTAAACACATTGTTTGGATACACCACTGGGCAGTGTTTGCATTTTGTTGTTGTGTAAATGACTCCTATAATGTGCAAATGTATATGTTCATTCAACTGGTATTTCCTGTTTGTTGCTCATGAGTCATCTGCTTTTAATTGTTTCCCTGGAGGATCAGGCGGGACTCATACTAAAATATTGCATTGCAGTGTGACAGAACAAAGCTTAAACATGGTTGTCATACAGCACCAGCACTTTCCCAGAGGACTAAGCTACTGTTTCAGGAATATTAACTCTTGCCTATCTGTAAACCAGGAGCAATGGCCCATTGAACAGCCAGAGCAGAGCTACAGAGTGCTGATGAGGAGCTAGCACAGACTGTTGTGATGAAAGAGGAAGCTGTTACAGTGATGGATTCACAAGGCTGCTGCAGGATCTACACACAACACTCGAGTTGTTTTACATAAAATAGATTTTTGCTTTGTTGCAGCAGCTCATTCTAGTCTAGTCCCTGCTAGTCCTAAATGGTTCAGCTAATATCTGGGCTTGTTTGGTGTCAGTAAGGTCTAACCACAGCTCACAGAGGACTTATGTTTACTCCTATCTGCACCAACCCAATTCTGTCAAAATACAGACACAAGCTCCAGTGATAAACATGGTGTGAGACAGGAAGTGGCACAGGGAGGGACAGAGGCGTGGATGAGTGAGAAAAATCGTGCAAAAAGACAATTCTAAACAAAGCAGAGTCAACTTAAGGCTGTTTGAGTGCATGGAACCCTGTGCGTTTGCTCTTGTTTTCCAATGTAAATCTTGCTAAAGATTATACTTAAACACTGAATTGTAGATGATAAGGTGTTTTCACTAAAATTCTAAGCGTATTCTTCAGCCCACATACCATGCCATGCAATTTCTCTCATCTCTACCAGCTGTATCTTTCACATAAATTATCAGAAATATATTTAAATTTATTTAAAAACTGGACTTTCCTGTGCAGGTGAAAGCTGTTATACCCCCTTCACTGCCTGTAACAAATGCTCAGCTCTGGGCCCACTTTTTTATGATACACATAAAATACGTGTACCCATTTCATTACATTATTTCTACACAAACTATGTAGTGTACAGCTAACCTCTGTCACTGGATTAAGTTTTTACAAACGTGCAACTGCCTTTTACCACCATTCAGTCTGAACTAAAAGAGCAAAGTAATTACAAATGTAGATACATAACCAAACCTCCCGTCCACAACACACTCACATTTTGTGCAGGATCTGTGTGTCACTGTACAAATATCATCAGCCATTCAATGTGCAATGGCTCTCTATAAAAAACTGAGATCAGCTCTTAGCCTTAGCGCTGGTCTGATCCAGAAAAAAATTGGCATCTGTCCTTGGTAAGATCTAAGAGTTAGTGCTGAGTGTCCACACCAGATGTACCATAACAATCATTGCCAACCACTAATGTATTGGACAAAGATCGGATGTGAGAGACAGTATATGGCAGAGTCAGGCCTGGTGAGTTGTGGCCAGTGTCACTCGTCTCACTGCACTGTTCCACCTGAGGCTGTGGATGTGGTACTCATCTATGTGGACATTCTAATGGCACATCTTAATTGAGGCTTTATATGTCAGTCTATATTAAATTGAACTGAACTGAATATTATATTGAAGGTATTTGTGTACCTCTTGATTGATTGCTGTTGGGGTTGTGAATGTACCTTTGTTTAGTTTCATTTCCCCATAAAACATTCCTTCCTCCTAACCCAGTTTTCATTTAGTGCTGCCGGGGGGAAACCTGTATGAAACTAAGTGGAGTACTAAGTGAAGACACTGACTAGGGATTAATTGACTTACAGTTTTTGTCATTAGACTGGGGATCAAAAGTCCTGCTGTGAGGCAACAGCGCTAACTGTTCCCAGCCAGCCAGAGTACGTGAGAATGTTCGTAACTGGACACTGATACACTGCCTCAGGCCTCACATCAGTTGATCACCTTACTCTGCTGTACTGGTGAAAACAGAAGGCATCCATTTTCATGGTCGCAAAGATGACCCCAAATGACCCAGAAGACACACTATGCAAGGGTTGGAACAAAAAAAAAAGAAGAATGAATGAGATCAATGTAGTGGAAAGCACATGAGATTGAGAAATATAGTTGGAATAAAAATGCAAGCAGAAAACAAGTCACATTGTTGGCTGTTATTTTCTTCAGGGCACAGCACACCCCCAGAACTCCTAGCCCTTTAAAACAAGCCTCTGAGGGAATGGAAGCGTTTGATCTGTGCTCTGCATAATCCAAAGCTATCAGCAGTGCCACCAAAGACATGTCTGTCTCGCCTTCTCTCTTTCCGCTGGCATACGTTACAACCTGCTGTCCAATCATATGACTCACACCGACAGCACCACACTGTCACCGTGACAACAAAGACCTCAGATTTACACAAAGTGCTAGTTTGTTCCCTCCCCTTTCTTCTTGAGATGACTGCAAGGTGACAGATGCAACATAGCCATACGGCAAAACCAACAGTCATGTCATGACTAAAAATAAGCAAACAATACTGTGCCAATTTTGTCATTATTTATTAACACCAACAGTGCGGTTAAGAGCTCAACACTGCAGATTGTAAACTGGGCAACAAAGCTGTTGCTTAAAATGGCAATTTAACGTAAATCTAAAACAGCAAGATTTTGGCAAAGAAAGTTTGTCTTGTTCTTGTGATAAACTATATGTTAAGAAAATACTTTTGGCCCTTTCTCATAAACATGCTCCCTTCTTGATACCACTAATTTAGACCATGAGTCTTTGAATTGGTAGAAGAGACAGCTCCAGGTTAGGTTTACTTGGCTTCAGATCAGAGTACTCTGTGTTTTTTATTTTAACCTAGAAGGAAACAGGAGGATCCACCATCAGGCACATCTTGCCAACAGACACAGTAGCAAACACACGGACACACAGACTTTTTGGATGGCTGACCCGTGGCTGACTTTGAACCTCCCACAGATAAGAAAACCAGGGCCAAAGGAAGATCCGTCATTTATCATTCTAACAAACAAAAGGTTAAAGCTCATGACTTAAGTCTTGCCTCATTGGCTATATTGATAAATCTGTATTAAGTAGGGATGTAATGATATGAAGATGTCATGGTACGGAATTATTATTGTCTTAACTCCACAGTATGATATCTATATGGATATTGCTATCCCAATAACAAAACAGATTATACGATAATCCTCAACCAGTCATTGTATGATAATTACTGTCATATTTAAAAGGATTACCGTATTTTCCGCACTATAAGGCGCACCTAAAAGCCTTCAATTTTCTCAAAAGCCGACAGTGCGCCTTATCATCGATGCGCCTTATATATGGATCGATGGATGGATGGATTGCTTTGCACTATTTCAAGAGTTACTATATTATGATTGCACTAACGTTTGATTTACCCTAACGGTATCAGACTGTTTCTTTTACGTGTTTACTGAATCGAGGAAAAGTTCCCCTCCACTACGTAATAAAAAAGTTGCACTACCTGTTATACCTTGCTGTTGTTAAAAGATAAACTGTGTCGCGAAAATACTACGTCACTGACATAACCTGGGCGAAAACAATAAAACAGCTGTTTATTCATTTTGGGAGTGAACGGAGTTGTCAGAACGCTGGTTTGTATTCTATTAATAAAGTTTGACTGCTGACTTATCTGACTGTTTTGTTGACATTCCCTTTAGCGCAGCTCCATCTAGTAGATGCATAACGCAACCCCAGCCACTACTGTAGCTTCTATTCTATGCGCCTTATAATGCGGTGCGCTCTATATATGAAAACAGTTTTAAAATAGGCCATTCATTGAAGGTGCGCCTTATAATCCGATGCGCCTTATAGTGCGGAATATACGGTACAACTTAAAATTTAAGTCAAGTCATGAAATTTAACTTTGTTGGCTATATACAGTATGTGCTCACATGTCACTAAAATGCATGGCCTAACCCAGTTTTAAATTAGTATTTTAAAAGCCCTGCTATTTGAGTTAGAAGTTAGCAGAGTAGCTAGCATTGGGCTGGGCAATATCGCAAAAAAAAAAAAAAATTATCACAATATTTTTTCCATACTGCTCGATATTGATATTTCGATATTGATATTTTTCCTGATTATAAACAGGGGTATTGAACAATAAAATAGGACCATTAAATAAAATGGACACAATCAAAATGTAATGCCTTTATAAAAATAGCTCATAATCTTTACATTGTTTTGGGGGAACAAAGCCGTTCACAATGCCAGGCTTCAGCGCGAGTGACCACGTTTTACAGTTTGTAATTTTTACACCAACTCAACAGCGCGGCAGAACAACACCGTTGCTTCACCCGCGTATAAACTGCTTTTTTTTTTACACCAGTGACAAGGCGTTTCCCAGGAATGACTCGCTATGCTGCTCCGTTCAAGACAGGTTGGAATTCTATTTTTCAAGCAGCTCCGTCAGCTACAGAGCTACAGCCGGGGAAACACAAAGAATTGGCACCAAGTGTCAAAATAACCTTCTGCTACACTTTTAAAATAAAAAGGCTGAATAAAAACATAGTGGTGATGTAAACACTCCTCACATCCAGGACTTCAGTGAATGTGGCACCATGGATGATGATACATTCTTGAGGTGGCGTAATTTAATGTCATTTATAAGACCAAACACCCATTTTACAGTGTGAAGAAGAACACATGGGGCTCAAGTACAATGATCACTGGTTAAATATACATTGTTTAAACCCACGATTTGCACACAAATTCTTGGTATTTATGTTGATAAAGCGCACGCATACACGATTATAATTGGTTTAAGTACAGTGCGCGATAGTTAGTTTTAACAAGTAGAGCTCCTATGTTTATTGTTAAAATAAGCAAAATTTTGATAAGCTCTCTTTAGTTTTGCAGTGCAAATATAAAATGTCTAAATAATAGAAAATAATAAAAAATGTAAAATACTCATTGGAAATTTTAATTATATTAATTAAATATCCACCATTTAATTGTAATAATAAATTTATTTTAGTTTTATTTAGAATAATGTATTTAAATGTATTAAAAACAAATATTGTATTTGAATCTTTATCAAATAATAAATTGACTTCTTTGGTAAAATACTGTATGAAAACTCTATTAAAAATGTAATGTAAAAAACAGTTAAAAATGGTTACATATTAAGTAAATTATTCATGATTCAGTTTAAATCTATTTTAATACAATATTAATTCATATTTTTTTTTGAAAATTGATATAACTTTAAATAATTTAAATAAAATAGATTAAAATTATTTAAAACCCAATTGCAATGTTTAAATTGATTGCCTTTTGTGTTTTCAACCTGTTATCTTCTTTGTTGAGCCGTGTCCTCTGTTCTGTCTTCTAGTCCTGCAAAATAAAGCAAAATAACTTGACATCCTGCCTTCAGAATCTTCCCATGCAATTTAAACACGGTAGGTTGCCAGCCCAGATAGCCACGTGTCGAGTGATGTTCAGGGATGAAGACGGGAGAGACAAAGAGACATGGAGACAAACAGACAATTTAATAGAGTTAAGAGTTTATATATATAACAGACATCAGTCTTTTTCAAGAATAAATCTACTCCTAGTCCCTCAATCTATTATAAGAAATAAATACATGTTAAAAAAAGGGACAAAAATCTACTGCTTTGTAATAATTGTCAACCATTAGCAAACCCCCAGTGTTAAATTCATCCCTAGTGAAAGAATGTGAGAGTAAATGGTTGTCTGTCAGTGTCTGTCTGGCCATTGTCCAGGGTGTACCCCGCCTAAGACCCAAAGTTGCTGGGATAGTCTCCAGTCACCTGTGATCCCTAATGCTAATAAGCGGAAGAAAATGGACGGATGGATCATTTGCAAACTCAGACAATAAAAAATTGACAAAAATCCTCACTGCCAGTTTATCCTGTGTAATCAGTCAGCTGATTAACACTGACCAAACATGAAAAGCTGGCATTTATTTACTAATACAAGAAAATAATTTAATATTGTACATTAAGCAAAACAATTACCATTTTCAGTAGCACTGTGTACTTAAGATGCAGAAAAGGCCTTTGATCGCATAAATTGGTCATTCATGTTTTAGCACACTAGAGAAATTTGGATTTGGCAAGAATTTTATACAGTGGATCAAGATGATATACTCCAAACCTAGGGCATCAGTTGAAACAAACAACCACGTTTCAAAACCTTTCATATTACAAAGAGGCACAGAGCAGGGATGTTCTGCTTTAGGGTTATTATTTAATTTAACTATTGAGACATTAGCTGTTAAACAAAGAAAGGACAAGAATATCCAAGGAATAAAGATAGGACATCAACATTAAAAAAAAAAAAATTGTGACTGTACTCTGATGACACAATTCTTTACCTATCCCATGTACACGCATTTTCTTCATCTTAAAAACTAAAGCATTTTCTTAAAAATAAAGGCGCTCACAGCCTTCTCCAACCACCACCAAACTCACCTCAGTCACACATATTCATGCCAGTGCTGTGGTGCTGTGGCATTGGAGGCAAGTTGGGTGAAGTGTCTTGCCCAAGGACACAACGACAGTATGAAAAAGAGGGAGTGGGAATCGAGCCTTCCTGTTACTGGACGCCCCACCCTACCTCCTGTGCCACTGCACCCCAAATCCAAAATTCAAAATCATCTTCAATTATCTCCCTGGATTTGAGTGAATATTCCTTTCCTTCCTTCTGTCATCAACACATTAAAAATTTTGTCTACTATAAATCACACAAGGCTTAATAAGTTACATAAAATGTAACATTTTATATGGCATGGGAAAAAAGCTAAATGCTCCTACTCAGGACTGACAACTCAGACCAAAATGTGGAATTACAGCTACCAAACTTCTTCTAATATTTATCCTTTGGTCTTGAGCAAGCAAGTCTGTTATTTAAACCTTGGTAAATAAAGACAGGAAATATATTGGGGGAAAACATGTTAATTGATTTAGGCATAAATTTTAGTAGTTTGTATTATAATAAAAAACTTCATAATGAAATAAAACAGAGGCCTTAAACACTCTAAAATCATAAACACTTCAGAATCAATGCAGCCACATCTATAAATCAGCTACTCTGATACAACCAAAAAATAATAAATAATGATGTTGAGAAATGTAATAAGTGGAAAGGCATGGGAATTAGCTCTTATAGGAGCTCCTATAAAACCTTAATGTCAGAAAAGTCATATGGCTCAAAAACCACAAGAAAAGCAATTATGAATTCAAATCCCCTCATCCCAGTTACATCACAAACATGTATACTTGGAGATTTGCACGACTTTAGCAACGTCTCATCAAAGAATAAAAAGGTCTTCACTTTAATATGCATGATATCAAAGACAATAATCCTTAAAAATAGATTCATAACTGATATCCTGACTCATAAAGAGTGCATTTCAGAAGCAATGGAAATTATTCATCTGGAAAGAATCATTCAGGCTTGAAAATAATTAATCAGGGTTTTTTTTAAATATGGGGTCCATTATAACAGTAGTAAAATTACTCGTTTTCTTCTTTGCATTGAATGTGCTTCTATGTTATAGAATTAAAGATTGTTATGTTGTGGATTATGTAAGAGGGCTACTTTTGGTTTGTAATTGTTGTAACTGGTGGGTTAGGATAGGTATTTGAAATATGTTTTGCTGGTTTGTCTTTAAAGAGTTAAAATGAAACGAAGGGTGGTCATATTTTCATTATAAACACTGCTCATTATGAGAGTTATTAACCTTTATTAGACTCACTCATGGGATAAGCTGGTAGATAACTGGCAATAACTAATACACGCATTTATAAACTAGCA
This sequence comes from Rhyacichthys aspro, assembly GCA_036850595.1. NCBI lineage: Eukaryota > Metazoa > Chordata > Actinopteri > Gobiiformes > Rhyacichthyidae > Rhyacichthys > Rhyacichthys aspro. The sequence continues at coordinate 549,122 of CM072155.1, read as the reverse complement.
GCACAATAGCATCTAGCTTTACTCCATAGCCCCAAACTCTGCAGCTGCGGTGCGTAATAACACTGCCATCATGATGCAGCCTCTATAATCTGTCTGCGGTCTCCACAGTGCTTCACTCCGAGACACAGCACGGCATTCTTCTCATAGGATGTGTATATACGTAGTAAGGTTTGTAATAATGTATTTGATCAGCTGTTTGTTGTTCATTAGCTACATGAGTGCTATGAGTGTGTTTTTACTGTATTAGCTCGGTTTACAGTAATTTACAGCTTCTGTGTTGTCAGTGCTTACCTTTACCCTCCATGAAGCACTGGACAGTACGTGAACTATCAGAGGGAGATAAAGTAAGGCAGAATCTGCAACAGCTAGATCTAATGCCTTATCCAAAAAATTGACAGAACAAGATAATGCTTTGTTAGAGCAACCGTGGAAACATTTTACGGAAAATAATAAAGCCAATACAAGTTCAAAACCAAGGTCATATTCTCAGTGTGTGTAACTCTTAAAAAAAAAAGTGTAACATTCACAGGCTGCTGCTGCATTGAGTGGTTTTGTGTAGCTACTTAACTGATATATACAAGCTATATTCCCAATATATAATAGCTATAATAAAATTAGGGTGTATCATTTAAAAATTGCATAATTTTGAATGGGAACCACTACTCCAACAAAACAAACATTCTGAGCCAATGAAACTCAAGCATTAGGTTTAAGACTGAAGGCCCAATTCCAACAGGTGAGTCATGCAGACTTTTGGTCCTCCCTCTCCCATGAGTATCACAAACTCACAGCTGAGGCCATGCAGATATTGCTCCCCTTTTCCTACCTCTTAACTCTGTGAATCATCATTTCTCACCTTAACTGCAATATAGATTTTTTTTTTTTTTTACAAGTGGAAGATGGTTTTAGACTCTGTTTGTCATCCATCCCTCCAATAATACAGAACCTGTGTTGTGAGAGACAGACTCATCCTTTCCTCTTTAGAGCGTTATTGATGAGAGTGATGTGTGAATTGACATATGTGTGATAAGGGTAAAGTCTAAAGCAAATATTTATGATGAGGCTCAATTACTAACACCATTCTGTTGTTCAGTTTTCTGCCAATAATTTCAATAAGGGCCAATATGTTATGTTAAAGTTGAACCAATTAGGTAATAGGAGTGTGCACAAATAGTCCAATATTCCATCTGCAACATTTATTTGAAAAATAAAAACACTATTCGATTTTCGCAGATTTTTTAAGGTTATTTATTTTTTCTTTGCTGGCCAATAATGAAAGAAATCCATAATAAAGCCTTAAAGGAGCACTTTGTAATTTCAAAATAAAAAAGCTTCAAAATAAAAGACAGAAAAGGAGTCATTTATGGACTTCCGGTGTCCTTTTTTTTATTGTTAATCGGGCTTTGCGATTTGGTTTTTCCCCCATGAAGGTGTAAATCCTTTGGCAGCTAAGTACACAGACCTTAACCTTATAAGTAGGTAGTTTATGAAAACTCATGAGAATAATGACTGAACAATGATTTCAATGTTTAGATCAGTTATTGCAGAGCTACGGTTCGAACACATATTTTAACAACAGCTGTCACTGTCAGATTTGGTGACTTGTGTTCTTCTGCCTTTGTACAAACCACAAACAGAATAGAGTGAGTCCATAATAAAAATGATACAGAGCAGTGGAAAACGTTAAATGTTGTATTTGATGACAAAATGGCGTCCTCCCCCTCCAAGCATAGCAAAGTTTGGAATTACTTTGAACAAAATAATCAGCTTGTCATGTGCAAAATTTGTCAGGAGAAACTAAGATATCACAATAGCACTATGACCCTGTGGAATCATATTAAGTTCAAACACAAAAACGTAATTATTGACCTGCCAAATGACAGACCGCTGCCCATCACTGCATTCGCAACTGCAGGTAGGTGTATTCTGTATACAGTATTTGCGGCTGTCTAATTTATTGGCGTTTTTTTTATTTTTTTATTTTATTTTGTTTGCTCTGCTGTTAAATGCTTTTTTTCCCCATTGTACTTTTATGTGTGCAAACGTGTACACAGCAGGTCGTCATTGTAAATGAGAATTTGTTCTCAATTGACTTACCTGGCAAAATAAAAATTTAATAAAAAAAAATAACATTGTTTCTGTCTGTTCCAGTCTTGTTACTGTTCATTTTTTTATGTATTAAAAAATGTTACAAAACAAAGTACAAAAGTTATGCTTGTATGAGACCACTTATGCACAAAAATGTGAATAGAACTCACTCACACTGCTTTTATTTCTTGTTAACAAGGCACCTTTTGAGTAGGATGCTTTAAAGACATGTGAGAAAGTAGAAAAAAACTGCCTTATATTCTCTTTTTATGTATAAATGTGATTTTATTTTGAAAAGCCCTGAAAAGACTGTTTTTGGCTGTCATGTTGTGCAGTAATTGACAGTTTCCCTATTGCTAGGATCCTTCCTTCGGAGGTGGCTCCTCCAAAGTCAGCGCCTCCAAAGCCAAGGCAAGACTCCTCATGAGTCTCTTGGAACAGGCCTCAAAGTGGCCTAGCTGCATCACTATTACTACTGCTATTTTTTTCTCTAAATAAAATACTTTTGTGCTTAAAATAAGTTAAAATAAATTCTGTGATAGTGAGTGATGTATCATTAAACCTTTGACTACTATGACATAAAATCCAACATTAAGTAAATCCACTACCAATTTTTTTTAACAAAAATGGATAAAACAAAAAACTAAGCATATTACTTATAAATGAAATTAAATTTGAATTGTGCAGTTTTTTGTGCAAATGTTATAAAAATAAAACTTTAAAGCATTAAATTGAACACTACTGTATGGTAAACAGACCTGGATTAAACAGACTATTGAGCTCAAACAAAAAGTCAAGGGTTACAGACAGAGGATCTTTAATCCCTTCAATGTTTTTGTTTGTTTAGTGGTGCTTGTTTGTTGGACTATGTTGTATTTTTCAAAGCCAAAACTCTAATGGCTCCACTTTGATACATTTTGGACCATGTCTCACCACAGACTCCAGTTACGCCTTGTCTCCCATTTTAAATGGCCACACAACTCTCTTCAATATCCAGGCAGTTAACATGCTAAAAAAAAAACTCATCACTTACCGTCCCTCCTATTATCACTCCCTTACCACTCTTTTCCTCTGTCTCTTTACTTGTGTGTCTCTGATGGACACTGACCTACATCTGGATGATGATGTATGTCAGATGCATGCATGTGTGAGCACAGTGGCCGCCCATCTCGCTAGCATTGCCCTGGCTTTGACTTGTGTTTAGATTTTGGAGCTTTGTACAGACTCTGCAGTGGCAGAGTTGTGGGGGCGGGGGCCAAGAGGAGAGGCCGGGGACTGAAGGAGGGAGACAGAGGAATACAGAGTGACGGGAGCGGGGGAGCAGTGGAGAAGAGGTCGCCGGAGGCACTCTGTGAGTGTCATCCAAGTGTGCAGGAATCATTCTGACAAAGGCTGAAAATGCTGCAGTTCAGCAGTGACCAGAGTGCACACAGTAAAGATGGTCTCAGATCTGTGTGTGATTTGAATTTACTGTTGATGGTCATGAAGTTGCAGATGTGAGATAATGAAAAAGAACTAATAAAACCTGGTGCAGCTAAATGCTGTAGCATTAAAAATTATTGTAAAGTAGTTGGAAGTAGTGTAATGCCCAATCCTATTTTTAGCCTTGTTCATGTTCACATGGGGTGAAGGGCTATCCCAATTCTCTTTTGGAGCAAGTGGAAGGGGAAGGATACATACCCCTCCAAATGAAGATTTTCAGGGATGACTCTTGAAACAGAGGGTCGCCATGGCTGCGGAAGAGATGCATAAATGTAACTAATTTTGTCATTAGTAAAGATTTTAGAATCCTGTTTTATGTTCCAATAATCTTGTATCATATCTGTTCCTCAATGAAAAGTGTTGAAAAAAATCACTGTTTGTTAACGGTGGCATTACCTCAATAGGTCTCTCTCTCTCCTCCCTCTTCTCTCTCTCTCTTTCTCTCTCTATGAATTGGATGTTATGCCCGACTATATATTTTGAAGGATACTTTTAAATATATTGAATAAAGTGTCCACAATTTATTGAATATAAAAGTTTGAATATATTGAATGATGCGTCCAAATATACTAAATGAGAGTTGCTCTAGTAAACAGCTGAGGTATTAAGGAGAAACATTCATTTAGGAGGCTTAATTGTTCTGAATAAGACACACATTCATAAAAATGCAATATCCAAAACCATAAACTTTGTTCACTGCCCACTACTAATTTAGAAGTACTGTTCTTCATTCATTCATCTTCTTCAACTTAGTCCTGTTAGGGTGATTGGAGCCTATCCCAGCAACTTTGGGCCTTAGGCAGTATATATCCTTGTCAATGGTAGTACTCTTCTTAATTATAAATATAGTGTTAGTATCATTATATTAGTATTGAGAACTGCTGTAGTAATTGTCAGTAGTATTGTAGTAGTTGTAGTAGTCTACAATATATTATAAAGAATTAATACATTGGAATTGATTTGATGATAGTAGGAGTTATGGAAGTGACCATGTTTGACACATACATGTATTTATTTGTATGTATTGTTATGTATTTATTATAGTTATTGGCACAACAGTGGTTTCATTTTAGTATCTAAGTTTCTTTTTTTTTTACAACTTCTGTTTTAGTAAAAGATACATTTATTTTCTGCTAGACAAGACTGACAATTGATTACAGAATTAATTACCTTACCTTACATTTTATACATACATTTTCAGTTTAACATAATTAATCATATATAATATTAATATAATTAATGAGGTGTTGAGATGTTGCAAGAGAAATTAGGCTATAAAAGACAGTATTTACTAAACAGTTTTAATTAGTGTTTATGTTAATTCTTTTTTCAAACCATAGACCTGGTGCTTTAAGTGTGGGATGAGATTGCGGCTTTGGCGCAGTGTACTCCGAATCTGAGCTGCTGGTGTGCTACGTGGCCTGTAGTGCAACCTGGCCGTCCTAGGCCCTGCCTAGAGTAAATTAAAGCATTTTTCGAATATGCAGCAATAAAGGACTATTTGTTTCATTATTTTCCATCAACAGACTACTGCACACAGTATGTGTATGAACCAAGAAAAGGGGCAGGAGACGTGCCTGCAAGGCTCAGAACTTGTTCCTGAAGGCCCGTAGAGAGCAACCCTCCGTAGTTACTGTAACATTCCATATTCAAGTAGCCTTCATACCAAAATATTCCCACACAACAAAAGATATGGCCCCTGTTTACTTAGTTAAACAAGTGTAGACCTTTACGTGAATTTGCCCTTACATCAGAGCGCACCTGGGATTTATCAAACTGCGGATTGTGTCAATCCCAGTGTACGCACCAACGTACGAACCAGCTGTTGTTAAATATGCTGGCTGAAAAGAAGCAGAATTTGAATGACACACTCTTGATTATCCACTGTTCAGCTGGGATCTTTCATGGAGTTTACAGCATAACTGCATAAAATAGGGCAAAAAGAAACACTCGATGGCAGCAGAAAAAGAAATAAAAGCTCAGAGCTTCTGAGTTCTGCTGTTCGAAAAGTTGGATACACGTTTCAGTTGACATCTGATCCTGGTTTGTGGGTTAAATGTTTAAAATAGGCTACATTTGGGTAATTAAGAATACAGGCTATAATATAACAGCAGTTCTTTTCAAGGTAAAACATAAAAAATGTCAGGTGTGTTAAAAAAAAGCCAGATCGCAGTCATAATCTGCCCCACACTAGACCTAGGCTTAGAAAAATACTTAATCTAATCTTTTACTGAAATAGAAGTCCTAAAAACAGAAAATGTTAAAGTCGTACATGTTAAAATGAACTGCTGTTTTTGCCTACACTAATAAACAGAGTCGCACCTCCCTATACACAGACTGCTCAATTTGTATAGGGCATTGCAGCTGAGAAAGGGCCCCATCCTTTCTTTCAAAGCAATGGTCTCAGAAAGTAATTTCACTGTCAATCAACATGTATTCTTGATACAGTGGAGTCCCGCCTTCCTCCAAATACTGCCGTCCAGTTGGGTTTTGACTCATTTATGGTCACATGTGATTAGCTAGAGCCCAAGAAAGGACTTCAAGACAAAGTATGCGGGAAGAGCAGCTCCGTCAGAGCAGTGCTGCAGCCTCAGACGAGCTGCCTTCTGCTGCAGCCACTATAAAATGACACGGCTTTTATTTTGAAATGGTTACAGGAAGTGTTACGTTGACGTGAACAGAGGACTAGGCTGTAGTTGCTCACTCTGCTACAAAGTGTCCAGTCAGCTTAAACCTGTGCATGGATGCTTACTAACTCACTCACTAAAAGGTGCCATGATGAAGAGATAATCAGTGTTATCAAAAAGATGTGATGTGAAAGAAAGTCAGAAACAAATAAAGGATAACACTTTTGCAACTGAGGCAAAAAATACTGCAGCTGAGTTCTGTCTTTCTAAAGTTCCTTATTGCAGCATAATTCAGTGCAGGGTCTGCTCGAGGGCCAGACACATTGGTTGCTTTGTCTCATTATGGACATGGAAGCTATTTTAAATGTATGCAATATATTAAATACTACAATGGGGATACCTTCAAAGAAAATGCTTATTAATTCATTCTCCTGTTTATTATCAAGAATATCTTGAGTGGCCAGCAGATAAAAAGGATGGAAGATTTTAACATCATTTTACTTTGTTATTAATATTGAAGTAATAAACTACAGGGCATAAACACATAAGATGCACGTATCTCATAGAGCCGGCATTAGCCATGGCAAAGAGTATCTTACAATAAAGTGCAGTCCCATTATAATATTATTATAGCAAATGTGCAACATGTGGATTGATAGATTTCCCCACCCTCAACATAGAACACTAAGTGCACACTGCAAACAGACTGAGGCAAGTGTTATAAGAGCCTCAGGACACAGACAGAGGCTAGAGCACAGAGTGAGCCCCCATCACTGCCATCAACTGTCTGAAAATCTGTCCACTTTCCTTACTCACACACACCTGAGACCTGCGGGTCACTATGGAAACAGGCGCAGATAGGTCTTTGCAATTGAGGTTGTATCTCACTGAAAGATGACAGAACATTTTCAGTTGGTCTTCAGTGTCATAGGTTTGATTTGTTATGAACTTGAAATTTTGCTCAGCTAACTTAACTGTTCATTGGATTGATACATCTGTGTGGTAATGGGCTGTTGGTGACTGTAATGATTAGCAGCAGAAAATTGTGGGTTAGTTTGAATAACAACTAAACTTAATTTGTCATGACTTGTATAGTCAAATTAGACTAATTCCCCTTTGTTGGAGCAAGAAACTACTGGATGTAACTCCAGTTCTATGAGTATGTGTGTAGCCTTCTATGCTACCGGTTAACCACCACCAGCTGCGGGGAACATACCCAGTACACACTGTCTTCTCTGCAGGGACAAACTGGAAGCCCGGCAGACACAGGCAGCATTTTCAGGTCTCCTCTGGGAGCAAGACAAAAATGTCTGACTCTGCTCTGCATGGGTGGAGAGATGTGGAGCAGTCCGGAATGAGATTCTTTCTGACACTGGATGGTGACAGCAATTGGGGTGAGTGTTCTTGATTGCTTCTGATGTCTAGCATGCTAGCATGGAGAGCAGAAGTGTCACCGAGTGGTACTCTTCAGGGCTGAGTGGAAAAAAGAGCAGATTGGCAGCCTTGGCAGCCTGATATAGTAGACTGTGCTGGGGGCACTACTGACACTGCCTCTTTTTGGATCGGCAAGTTAGTTGATCTCTGCAGGCGCCGAGGCAGAGCCTTGGGTGGTTAACCAGTGGCAAAGCCTGAAGAGCGATTAGCACATACAACATGAACATAGTTGCAATAATCAGGTCACTATGATGACAAATAATGTGGGACGAGCTGAATCTTGTACTGTTTATGTAATATGTATAATAATAAATGATGTTTTATATGTGGCCAGTGCTCCAGAAAAAAAGACGAGAGTGAGAACCACTCACCTGTATGAACAGTTACAGAAATATCATATAAGCACGGTGCCAACTGTATCTTCACAAGAGAAATACAGCTATTGAAGAGCAAAACTTTCAGAATGTATACATGTTGCTGTTAACTAAATTAAAGTCAACAAATCTTGAGGGGCATGGTATAGAGGCATACCACTGCAATTAACAGTAGAAGAAAAAGATTGTTTTAGGAAGGAAGAGTTTATATTTAATGTCGAGCCCAAATGCAGTATTATTTCCAAGTTACCATTATAAAACGTGGAAGCAGCTGCTCGGATTTAATCAGATCAGGAAGATAGAATAATACTGAGAATAATAATGAAGAGATATGACAGGTGCAAAGAGGGTTCAAATGTTGATCTACTCTATATTCTGAGAGCCTTTTCTCTAACTGTTACATTCTGGCATGTTGTGCACAGATGGTGTCCTGCTGCTGGTTTAGCCTGACAGTGTGTGGACAGCTTGTACAGAGGAGGGACAGAGGGGTCCAGCAGAGCAGCCACAATTAAGATCAATCTTGAGACCAGTTGCAGGAAGAGCATGTGTAAGAGGGAGAAGCGGTGGAGGATGAGTGTGTATGTGTGTGTGTGTGTGTGTGTGTGTGTGTGTGTCAGTGATTTGCTTTGTGTTGTGCAATTTGCATTCTTTTGATGTCATAGCCCTATGTAGCATTAACCTATTAATGTTTACCATATGTGTTTGTTATTATGGTAAATGTTGGTTAGCGTCAGGAGGTTGTGGTTCACTCTGGGAGGATGTGGACCGCATTTCATGAAGATGAGATGCAGACCACAATTATTGGTACCATGTAATATGAGAATTAAGACAAACATTTACACACATTTAACCATAGTACAGAATTTCTTTTAGTGCAAAACCAAAACATTTCATTCATATTTCCTCACTCAGAGTTCAGTTAATGCCCTTCTAGGGAAGAGAAGCATGAGGTGATAGTCAGAAGTCAGTCTAAAAATTGAGATCTGGGAGGCAGGTCGAAAGAGTGTAATGAGAGTGATCAGGGCAGTGGGTGAGGGAGCAGCAGTGTGTGTCCTACCACACAATAGGAAATGATGATAGTCGAATTAGCTTTAGGCTCTTAGCTTTGGGCTAGCTTGTGTTCATGATGAAAAAAAAACCTGTCTTTTATAGACAGACAGCACAGACAGGAATTAATTAGTTAGTTCCCCGTGGCTGTCTAACTGTACCACTGTACGTTAAGGAGAAGGATGAGGTATACCTGGGTTTCACCTAGCTCCCAAATGCAAAACATCAACATTTGCAAGGACATAATAAATTTAATTTTAGAGACCAAATTTTGTTTCCCATACACTACCCCAAACTGTCTTTTGTCTCTTCAGAAAAAAAAAGACTGAGAAAACAAGACGGTTCTTATGAATGCCCTATATTTTACTTATTATTATGTTACTTCAGAGTGAATTTTTTTTCTTGAAATGCAACCTGGTCATCTTTCTTCTGGAACTGTCACTGGTACAGGTATGTGCTCAAAAATATTGATGGCTCAAATGAAAGAGCGCATACCACACACTTGAGGGATCTGGGTTCAATTCCAGCGTGGGTTATATGCTCAATGTCCCTCCATCCCTCCTCTACCTCACCCTGTTCCGGTCTCTCTGTACAGTCACTATCTTTAAAATAAAACAAAAACATGATCCTCATGACACATCAACAAGTGGTAACCATTGTCCAAAGCAGGTCTGTTTCAGTTCCCACAGAGTTCCCTACAATACTGCAAAACACACAGACTCAAGTCCTGACTCCGACTGAGGAGATGAACAGCCCGTAGTTCCCTCTTTACACCTCGCTGAGAGCGTTACTCTGCTCCACCGGGTGTTATCACAGCACCGTCATGATTCAGAGGGGCTCCTCAAGCTTTGGAAGAGCTCTCCTCTCTGTCTGGCTCTAAGCAGTCTCTCCTGAGCCAAGATGCAAACTGGCATTTTATATTCTGTTATTCAGTTTTGTACTGGAGTTTCCATACAGCCCAGGCACACATCTGTCTGTGTTATACAGATATAACACAGAGCTTTATTCACTCCACATGAAGAAATTCAAAATAGCTAACGTATGATGGCCACTGTGGAGAATGGTCCATGTTGTTTTATATGGCATACAGTGGTCCCTCGTTTATCACAGGGGTTACGTTCCAAAAATAACCCGCAATAGGCGAAATCCGCAAAGTAGTCAGCTTTATTTTTTACAATTATTATATATGTTTTAAGGCTGTAAAACCCCCTCACCACACACTTTATACACTTTTCTCAGACAGGCAATAACATTTTCTCACATTTCTCTGTTGTTTAAACACTCTCAAAGTTCAAACCTTAGCATCTTCCTCTGCCTTTTGGGAGCGACCGCAGGTGCCTTTGTCGGTGCGTTTTGTCGGGGAGAAAACTTGCAAACATACAGCACTTCAGAGTCACACTGCTAGCGATCGAACATTTATGTTTTTTTGGCCGAACGCATTCTGTACTGTACAGGAGACACGGCACGGAGGAGATTGATTGACAATAGTCTACAGTCCCTTAGCCAATCAGGACGCAGAACACAATGCGCGTTCATACACTGTAAAAAAAAAAAAAAAAAAAAAAAAAGCATGCAAAATTGCACTAAAAAATCTGCGAAACAGCGAGGCCGCGAAAGGTGAACGGCGTTATAGCGAGGGACCACTGTATATCTTTGACACATCACCTAACCTTTTGCCCATTTCTCCGCAAACCCTTTTATCAGTTTTCAAGGTGTCAGCACGACCTGTTTTCAGATGAGCCATAAGCTTTCACTGTCACTGTGCTGTGTGAACACTGCGTCCTGAGTACATCTGATTACTGATCATAAGTACGCGTTCAGACGATGAGAGTGAACGCTAACGCATCCTGTATGCCATCCAAAGACCTCCTTCACAGCTAACTTCAGTTAAAGGTTTACTAGTAGCACTTGTGTGTTTGTTTCTGTTTGTAGGTCAATGAGCATGTGTTCAGCCAGGTCCTCGTCTCACTCTCAAACACAACTGAAGAAAATGCATATTTCAGTCTTGTCTGAGTGATAACAGTCCAACACAAAGCAGATGGCAAAGGAGAAGTGTGAGACAGTCATGCAGCAAGCCTGACACAGGGGAGTTCTGCCAGTGTCGATGACAACCACTGCTATGATTTGCTTTTCAGACCATGGCTGAGTCATGGGCCTAAACTCTGTATATTTATTAGATTAATATTAATTAAAGAAACACACTCTTCTGTCGAAATGTATGAGTGGTGAAAATAAAAAGTAAACATATGCTTTTCTGGCAGCCCTGGTTTGGGAGTTCTCGCTGCTTGTTCGACTAGGACTACATACATTTACCAGAATCGTTTAAAGCCACACACTCTGCTCATTCCTGACAATCAGACCTTATCAGCCTTTTTCTGACACCAGCTTATAGGCCTCGAGTCTGTACCATGTGCTCTGTGGATGCCCCCTCTTGGCTGCAGGACTCTTTTCAACAAAAACTAGGAGCTGTTTGCAAGAGGGGCTAATTTAGAAGAATAGAGTGCTGCTGTCATGGGAAACATTCAGTTTTACACAGAAACAGTATCTAAATCAAAGACAATAAGGATGCACCCTGATATAAAAAAAAACAAAAAAAAATATGGCTTAATGATCCCACTTTACCTGATGTCCTAAATCACTTTGCTCGTTTTGACTCTCCACAACAGGGGGTTGTTCTATCTATTAGCCCTGCTGATGAGCTTGCATTGGTCCTGCAGCAACATCAAGTGATGACAGTGTTCAAGAGGGTCACCAGGAGGAAGGCAACTGGCTCTGACGGAATGGATGGCTGAGTACAGAAAGCATGTGCTGATGAGCTTGCGGGAGTGAAGCTCATCACTCTTCAACTAGAGATTGTACCCACATGCTTTAAAATCTTATGCTATCATACTAGTGCCCAAAAACAGCCTAACGCTAATACCAATTAGAATGAAGTATTGTAAGAGACTTGTACTATCACATATCATCCCAGCAAAACTGTCATCAGTTTGCATATCTTTCTGCTCCACAGAGGATGTTATAGCTGTGCATTTAACATGTCAACCCTCACAAACTGAGATTGAGTGTCAAAAGAAAAAGAAGATTACTCTGCACACACGTTACCAGCCCTGTATAAAAAGTCCTTAGATAGAGAGGCTTAGAAGATTTGAAATGATCCAACTCATGTGCTGAGCTCAGAGAAAGGCTTCCCTCAGGCCGCAGGTTTGGGCTGCCTAAGTCCAGAGTAAACCGATACAAGAACTCTTTTATTCCATCTTCCATTAGGTCAGTAAATGGAAATGCATGCAGCACTTTATGACTCCAACTTACTATTTAGACATAAATATTTTGGCCAGTTTTGTTAGATTTATTGGCATCTGGTTCTAAAACACGTTTTTTAATCTAAGTGAAAAATGCCTTTTTTTACATAATTATAATTATGTATAAATTATAATATAATTTAATTAACAGAGGTTGCAGTGGTGTTTTGTTGTCTTTCTTGATAACCTCACTCTCTTTGGATTGAAAAGACTAAAAGAGCCCAAAAAAGAGATAGCTACAGCCATTAGCTCAGAGCAGTTAAGCAAGTGTATAGGCCTAAATGGCTCTCTAGCTGATTTTTTTGATTGTTTTAAATTCTTCCTATTGCTTTCACCATTGTTAGGTTAAGTCCTCTCAGAGCCTTGTAAGGTGGGCCCTGTACTAAGGCCTGTATCAATCTGATCACAAAAAAAGGTCAAGACCCAACCGATTGTGCTTTTTACAAACCTATTCCTCTTAAACACAGACGGTGATTTTAGCAAAAGTCCACAGTTTGAACAAACGCTTTGACTTAGCTATAGAACCACTTGCCATAGCACTCCACAGTTGCCAAGACATATCTGGAATCTGGACAGATGAACGCAACATCTGTCTTTAAGCATGTGATGGCCATGCCACACAAAGGTGGTAAAAACCTTTAATACAGCACTTTTGTTTTACATTTATTTACAAACACATATTCAGTTTATCTAATTTAATATTTTTCATAGCACATCGGTATCTTTGTTTTATATTTGTTAATGATATGTTTTCACTGATCCTTGTTTCTGTTTCTTTGAAAGTGCTGAGAAGGTGTGGCTGAGGGTGGGCCCAGAGCCAGTTAGAGGCAGCCTGAATGTGGACCAAACCATGTTATAGGGGGACTTGGGTTTAACAAGCTTTGTTTGTTCCGTAGTTTGGTTTAGGTTTCCCCCTATGTGTTTGGTCATTATTTGATGGTATGGCCCAAGTACTATTTAAGTTGCCCTCATGTCCCATTTGGGTAGGTCAGTTTTGTTGTGTTAGTTGGTTTCATTTTGACATTCTGACATTCTGTTCCTTGTAACGTTATATTACTTTGACCTCTTCTAGGCCTATATATTGTTGGCCAATAAAGCCTATTTCTGGGATTTATGACCTTTGTCCTGTTGCTTTACTGCTTGGTCCCTAACAACGCAGATGACCTTGTGTTTTATATCTCTAATCCAGCTTAATCGCTCTACTCCACTCTGTTGCTGCTCAGTCATTTTGGTAGTTTCTTTAGGCTCTAAGTTTAACTTGAACAGAAGTGAACTCTTTCTAAAAAATTATAAAGCAAAGGTCTTAGACCTCACTAATTTTACCTTTTTAGATTGAGTGTAACAGGTTTTGTTTAGGGTTATGGTCACTGGGAAAAACAAAAATTTCTTCACATTTATCCATTTATCCACGATGTTGTGGGACATGTAAACTCGGTAAAAATGATCATCCTGCCAAAATTCCTGTACCTTTTGAAAACCCTGCAATTTTTATTCTTAGCTTGTTCTTCCAGCAGCTCAATTTGTCTGAGTAAGCAACCATTTTTAAACAAACTCCAGCTTATGTGGAGCTGGCCCTGCCAAACTTTCGCTTTTACTACTGGGCGACCAACTTGCAATGACTCATGTATTGATCTTTTTGCCATGATCAGCCTGACAATTCTGACTGGGTAGCCATGAGGCTTTGTAAATTCAATAATCTAACCCCTCTTGTCTTTCTTGGTGCCTCTCTGCCAATTCCTCCCACTGCAACGATTAACAACCAGGGCGAGTGGTTAAACATTCTATTAAGATATGGGCTCCTTTTAGAAAGCACTTTTGTCTTGCAGTTTCTCTCTCTGAAGCCCAAACTGCCTCTTTAAACCATCTCTATGCGAGGCAGGCTTGGCATAGCAACATTCACACAGTTAAAAGCGAGATTCAACCTTTCTAACTCAGATTTTTACTGCTATCTCCTGTTTTGACACTTTTTTACTTCACAGCTACCTAGTGTCTCAACTATTACGGATTAAACCACAGTGACAGGGTCATGCCCATGTGTCTATCGCCAGGGAACTTAGTATCTGTGTGGTAGGAGCATAGCTGGGTCCTATCCTACTCCAGGCAGGTCCTAATTGTCAGAGAACAGTCCCAAACTCCTTGGTGCTGCTCTATAATCAATCCTGCCACTGGCGTACTCCGTTCCCTCATCTCCATTTTATCTACTCACAAACCGTGCAACTTTTAATGCATTACATGGCCTAGATACAAACAAATACTTAAACAAACATACCAGATTAGGACCAAGTGGGTCATGGGCCTGCCTGGAGGCTGAAAGTTCTTCAGTCAGACTCAAGGGCCCTACTTGTTTAATGCACCTCAAAAAACACAAAAACATACACTTCATACACTTGGTGGTGGCCCTTTCCCCATGATCAACCTCGGTCGGCATCGCTTTGAAGGAGCATTTGTGGTAGAGCCATCCAGGTAATCCCTCTCCCTCTTCTGGTGACCCACTCCATGCATTTGGATTGTATTTTTCTGTTGTTGTTGATATTATTACTGTTTCTGTTGGTATTAATGTGGTTGCTACTATTATCGCTATTATTATTTTCAGTTTTTTTATCTGTTCTTCCTCCATTTTTTTCTCTCTCTCTTCTTTTAGTCCTCTACTTTCAAGTCATGAACAGAAACTGTTTCATAAATAGAGCTTTACTTTAAGGATCTTTAAAGTCTCAGGACTGAATTTTTGATAATAAAAATTTCTCACGGGTCACTAAAATGCATGCCCGAGACAAGTTTCTAATTAGTATTTTAAAGCTGTGTTCTATAGGTTTAACACTAGCCTACATGTAAGAATTAAAATAAATAATTTGGTTTGTGTTGATAGGAAACCAAAAATGGCTTATGCCCATGGCTCCTTCCTTCCTTGATTCAGCCCTGCGTGACATTCTTATTTAGAAATAATAGCTTCTTTTAGACAGCGCTGCTCCAGATTCAGCACTGCTTTGAGGCAAATAAAGCTGTGTTGCTTGCTTTTATCTGTCAAACTATTGTCTGCACCCCTCTGTTCTCTATTGTGACACAGTGTGAAGTTAGTTAATACCGATTTCAGTGTGAGTTTGTAGTGTAAGTGTTGTAAGTCTTTTCAAATGGTGCAGTGTCTCTGTCTGTGGTAACAGAAAGAGAGAGAACAAAACAAGCATTAACACCATTGATGTGAACTAAGGATTAGTTTGATTAGCTCCTAGACTGCTAATAGAGTTGACTACTATATGCTGGTGACAGGGTTTTATGCTTTGGCCCCACTGTTCTCTAACCTTCTGAATCCTTTGTTTTTTGAAACAGAAAACGTCTGTAATGTTCACATGCAACATTCACTGAAGTTCTAGGTGTGTTTACATCATCGCTATGTTTTTAGTGTTTCTTTACACAATCTGATGAAAGACTAGCAGTCTCCTCTTTTGGGCTCCTCTGTTGAGATTCTCTATCAGTCATCTGACATCTCCTTCGTTTGGGCTTCTTTTGTCCCCAAAAAAGCTTTGTGGACACATGGCCATACTTAAAGACAGTATTGTTTTTTTGTTTGTTTATTAATTGCAACACATGGCATGAAATTGGTATGTTTGTTATTTTATTTTTTTTAAATATTTGTTCTTAATGACATCTCTTAAAATTGATTCTTAAAAGTATTCTCTCTGTGTTATATGTTCCTTCCTTTAAGGTAATTTTGTGGTTAATGGTTTTAAAATCTAAGATAAACTAAAAAGTACATAGCCTAGTTGAGTAGTAATTTACTAAAATAGGTTTAAAAATTAAAAAGGAATAAATTCACATAAATTTCACGTGCTTACAAATAATATTTAACAAGCCATACCCAGCACCCAGCTGGAAACAAAATGGCTGCGATGATACTTCGGCTTCAAACTAAAGGAAAAGAGACAACACGCCAAGAAATGGCAATATGTAAAATTTGCCCTGCAAAGGTTAAGGTAAAACCTGGGAACACATGAAACCTAAGGTCCCACAAACTACCTACCATTCAACATTGGAAGCTCTAGGTCAAAGTCGTGGAGCAACCCACAGAGTGACAGGTATGGCTGGTGCCAGGCGACATTTTGGAGTAGTGGAGGCTTTTGAAAGGGCAACCACGTACAGCCATGACAGTGATCGGCATTGATACGTAACAGCCACTGTGGCACAATATATGGTTGAGGAGATGGTTGTGTTTTAGCACGGTGGAGAAACCAACATTTCAGATGTAGAGTGGTCCCTAGATGAAAGAAACTTGCCACAGATAATGGCGCATCATAGCAGCACTGATTTTACTAAACAGGCTGTGACTAAACTGCTTCAGTCAGAATTTGATTTTGGCTGTTACTTATGCCATGGTGAGTTCCAAGGGCTCAGATCTCACTAAAGCTCAAGCGGAACTTCAGCTTCCTCAGCGTGGGCTTATACTGGTATGCTTATACTTTTGGTTTCATACAAAAGAAATTAAATAATTATAAGTTAAAAATATTAAATCAATTTAAAAACTAAACTAAATTACTAATTACCTTATTATTATGCAAATTTAAGATATTTATTAAGAAGCCTGTGCAGCCTATTTAAATAGGGTTGTAGTAATTTAATCATTTCTTTTATTGTGTAACCCCTGTCACCTGACTCTGAGTTGCCTGTGATTATCACCTGAACCCCAAAATAATAAATATCTGGGAGAAACGGAGAAACGGGTGAACTTGCTGCTCCTCCTCCAATCTCAATAAGGCTGTGGCATTGAAACAACATGATATCCAAGTGGCTTCATGTGGCTTTAAGACTCCAAAGCTTGTAAAGTAGTACTCAAACCCAACGGTCAGGTTTTTAAAAAAAAAATTTTTTATTGGATCCTTTCCTTTGAAACCTTTCTTTTTGCTCAATGACCCTTCACCTGTGCGGAGTACGTGCTATTCTTTTCCCCCTTTTTTCAGTTTTAATCCATCTATGGATTAAAACTGAACTCTTTTAAACAAAAAACTGAACTGCAAGCTTAAAAAACAAACTTTGAACAAAAGAATAAATGAACCTATATTTGGTGTTTTGTATTTATTTGATTCCCCTTTCCATTTTCCCTTTATTTTCAATGCATTCCTTTACTGACAGTTCATTTTGTTTATCATTATTCATACCCACAAGTTCCATAAAATAAAACTGTTCTGTGTATAGTCATGTTTTGTTTATTGCCATAATCAAATAGCCCATTAAGTAATTGCTACAGATGGCTTGATCAAATAAGGCAATTATATACTTTTTTCATGTAATAAAATTATAATGAAACAGTGCCTGGTTAGGAAGGCTGCTGTTATTTTTTGTAATTTTGTAATTTCATAGTTTTCTACATAAATTTGTCATAAAATGTGATGTGATCTTCAAGTAAGTCACAACAATAGACAAACACAGTCTCCTTAAACTAATTCATGCAAAAAATGACAGATTTCTGAATCAACATTGAACACATGTAAGCATTCACTATGCAGGGTGGAAAAAGTAGAGCCGCGGGTTGCCGACCCCCGCTATAGGGTGAGTAAAAAACTACAAAGCTGCAGAATTGCTCCAGTTCTTTAAGAACTACATCTGAACCAAAAAAAAGTTATTTTCTGGACTGCACTACCAGGTAGGGCACCAAATAAAGAATGGTAGACACAGTGTTGGAGCAAATACCAGCCAAAAAAAAAAGTTTAGGAGCTGGCAGGACATTGCTGCTCTTGAGGCAGTAAATGCAGTAAATGCAGCCTTGAAACCTGCAGCTGGTTTCACAGATGTGCTGTCTGGGGAGAACTATGTTACGGTTTCATCAATCAGACCCATCCTGAAACTTTTAGCACAGAATAAGGACATAACTCATACCTGGCACTGTGCTACACTTACACACAGTTCTTTTAGCTTGTTTGCATGTCATAGTTTAAATACAAAAAAAAATGAAATAGTTAATTGAGGAAGCCATAATAATTTTCAAAAGATTTTGTTGCACCTCCTTGCATGTTCTACATGAACTACAATAAACTTTGAATTTGTTTTACAATTGTGTCCTCTTTGCCATTACACCAGAAATAAATCTAAAGACATTATTATTGTGAAAAAAAAAAAAAAAAATTATTATTTTAGTATTAGTATAAGTATTACTATTATTATTACTTGTCCCTCTTTGTCCTCCCGTTGACCTGCGAATGTCCTATATATAACTGTCCTGGACAGGTCTGTTGCATGCCCGGGCCCTCCTGGGAGTAAATGCTCCTTTTATATATATATATATATATATATATATATATATATATATATATATATATATATATATATATATATATATATATATATACCCAGTGGTGGGCCGTCAGGGCCAGCAAGGCCTTCTCTGCTGGCCTAAACATGCTCAGAAAAGTACATTTATTTTATTTTCATAAATATGTAAACAAAATTATTCTCTATTCTCTGTTCTCTTTATGTCATATTATATCCACTTAGTTGAGTGGCTTCCAATGTTGTTTATTATAGTAGAGTTTTTATCCAATTATATTTCAGCTAGCTTGTGTATTTCATTTGCCTGAGACCTTCAGAATAAACATAGCAGGCCCCTGTGCACTGTGAGTGAACAGACACAGTCAGTTACAATAGCCAATCAGGATTCTGCATAACAAGGCCAGCTAGATGGTCTTACGTTAAATTGGACATGTACGCGTCCTGTGATTGGATAAGCACTTGCTAGAGCCTGAAAGGCGGCAATTTGCAGAATATTGAACTAAAGAGAGAGATCCAACAGCTTTCGCTGTATTTTTAACCCATAATGGCCGAAGGAGGAGAAGAGATTGATCTGGTTGCAGATATACTTTCCACGCCATTTTCAAGACGGGCCTTTCACAAAAAGCTGGATATTGTGGGAAGAGGTCGACCAAACTCTGTGCTAGCTAGCCTGTCCCAGCAAGGAAAAGGGTTTGTCCGTAATTTCCAGACGAGCAACTATGAACGGTATCTGTGGCTCCCAGCTTCTGAGAAACGCTGCAAATTGGTGGCATTTTGTAGAATCTGTGAACTTAGTTTCCTACTCTTAATTGTGAATGCATGCTTATTGGTTTTAAATGCTCCTGAATTAAGTGTTGCTTGACTAACCTGTATTGAGGTGAAGTTGTAATGTGTAAGTGAGATGTCACTGAAGGCCTAAGCATGAAATGCACGGCCCGCCACAGATGTATATATATAAATGATGAAGAAATTTTATATATATATATACATATATATATATATATACCCATCTCACCCTCCGCGGGTGGTCTCATCCTTTCAAGCTCGGGTCCTCTCTGTTCTGTGCAGTATCTTAGCTGTTCCTAGAACTGCACTTTTCTGGACTGAGATGTCTGATGTTTTTCCTGGGATCTGCTTTGGGGGTCACTGCCCCGAGTGCCCCGATGACCACGGGTACCACTGATGCCTTCACTCTCCAGGCTTTCTCAAGCTCTTCTTTGAGGCCCTGGTATTTCTCTAGTTTCTCATGTTCCTTTTTCCTGATGTTGCCATCACTTGGTATTGCTATGTCAACCACAACAGCTTTCCTCTGTTGTTTGTCCACCACCACAATGTCTGGTTGGTTTTCCATTACCATTTTATCAGTCTGGATTTGGAAGTCCCACAGGATCTTGGCACGATCGTTCTCTACCACCTTAGGAGGTGTTTCCCACTTTGACCTTGGGGTTTCCAGTCCATATTCTGCACAGATGTTCCTGTACACTATGCCAGCCACTTGGTTGTGACGTTCCATGTATGCTTTCCCTGCCAGCATCTTACACCCTGCAGTTATTGTCTCAGGGGCCTCTTTGCACAGCCTACACCTTGGGTCTTGTCTGGTGTGGTAGATCTTGGCCTCTATTGCTCTGGTATATATATATATATATATATATATATATATATATAAATCTTTTTTTCTTCTTCATCATTTTTTGTCAAGGAGGTAGAGGCTAGTGTTCACAGAAGCCAGTGACCAATGTTTGTGTTACTGTGAACCTGAATGCACTCTTCTACATTTCTTGAAACAAGCCATCTATAATTTACACAGCGTCATTCAGAGGTGTGGTGAAACCTGTGATGTTTCTAAAAAGCTTTTGTTCAAACAGCCCTGGAGCTGCAGTGTCTCCAGTGTAGGACATGTTCTTCAGCTGTCACACCTTTCTGTAAGCGTGCACATTTCCCTCTACAGAGTCCCCCTAAAGCAACTGCTGCAAACCAGGAATAAATAAACTAGGTGTTCCTAGATGATTCGTCAACATTAATATTAGTTATGTAAGACAGCGAATAGAAATAGGAATGCTGCATAATAATCTTCAAATAAAATGCTTTTATACAAGGTGTAAAAATGGACAAATGGCTTTTGAAAGGGGCTAACACGTCATTTCAACTGGACTGAGACAATGCTGCCTGCAGCCCAACCACAAAGTCTAGGCTGGCTTCAACAATTAACTGCTAAGGATGAATTGTTAAACAAGCATTACTTTGGAAAGTAACTCGTTACTTTACATCGTTACTGCTTGTTAGATTACAGCGTCATCCTCTGATAAAAATAACTGAGTACTCATGTGTTACTAAAATCTTTTGCCACTTATGAGGGGCTTCATCTTAAATCTGATCAGCTGATATTGACGGAGCTTTATTCATTTGTACTTTCAGTTTTACAGCCCGTTTAGTGTGCACAGGAGTTTAACTTGTAGCCTATAACATGTTCCATGCATGCTTTTTGCGATTAAATGGCACTGAAAGTTTAATTAAAAGGAAAGTATATGTCACAGACAGCAGCACAAGACTTTGTCTTTCAAACTGAGTGGAAACTGTCTTCAAAACAGCTACTTTGATCAGATGCTCTTATGAAAATGACAGGCAGCACAGCAATAACCTCATGTGCATTGAGTTTCAGCTGCAACAAAAATGAACATAAAGCATTCACTCACTTAAAGATTATGCAGCTTCACAAAACAAAGCTGCGGAGAAGTATGAGGCCTCTCCAGACACACCGCGTACATGTCATCAGCTCACCACGTCTTTGTTGCGTTGCCTCATGGGACTTAGATCAGTGCTGTTGTTGACGTGAGTTCCTCTTAAACTCACATGTTATTGATTTGAAAAAGTAATGAGACAATGGATTACTTGGATCACAAAATTAACGCGTTAGGCTACTCACTACTCCAAAAAAGTCATCTGAGTACTGTAACGCATTAGTTTGTAACATGTCATCCCCAACATTGAACAAGACTGAAAAAGTCTGAATCTATTGATTTAGTGGAGCCAGGCCTGGTTAAGGTCCTGGTTGTTCACAGTGAGAAACACTTACAGGTACACCTAGATTCTGAGGATAAGAATCAAATATCTACTGAGACACACAAAGTAGACCGCTGTGCAAGAGGCTGGAAACACTCATCCAATCACACGCATGAATGAGCCCACACGCAGCTATCTGCCACTGCTTTACATCAAGGCACAAGCCACAAAATCCTGCTGAATCACCACAACACCACTTTGTACTATGCAGCTAGCTCACTAGTTCATCCATGTTTGTGCCTGTGATTTTAAAAAAGATGAAAGTGTAAAAGCTCTAAATGTCAAAGGCAGCACAGACTCAGTGGTCACCTTTAGCAGTGTAGCTGTTGGTGAAACTGGATCACAATCCACACTCACTGTCTTCAAGGAAAATCCTGTATTTTGTCCTTGAGTCGAACTATCAACAAATCTCATCACACTGCAAGTGAACCAGACCATGGTTCAGTTTGGTCTGGACAGAGACTGCCTCATTTTCTCGAACCAAAGATCAGCTGTGTTCCACACTTTCCACAACAGTAAATTTGGCACAGACCAAAGAAGGCAGACGGAAGTAAATCTGTCAAATCTTAATTTTTAACAATTAAGATAACAACATTATCCCACTAATGCTCTATCATCTGCTGTTGGTATCACTAGCTAGTGATGGTTTGTAGTCATCATTATGACTTTCTTTTTCAAACATGGAAACTGGCTTCAAGAACTCACCACAGCAGCAAAATCTTCAGTAGAAGAGCCTCCAAAGCTGACTACTGAGCCCTGTCAGTCCACTCCTTTTTATTGTCTATGCTACATATGCATTTCTCTTCTTCATCATCGATGGGCACAAGATGTCTCTGCTGCCCACAGGAACACACCTGTCTTTGCATCTTTATGAGGACATACACTGCCATAGTGCATCCCCCTGCACCTTTCATATTTTAATGACCCAACTCTAACCAAAATTGTTCTATAATCAACCCACTGAAACTTATTTAAGCACAGAGGAAAAGGTGAAAGCTAGTCAGAATGTCCTTATTTGTCACAACTTCACATTTATGGCTAAAATTCTTGTTTTGATCCCCATTACATAGCAAACAGATGAGACACATCTCCAAGCGCATACATATAATGTAATCTGAAAGAAAAGCACAGGGAGTGTCAAACTGTGGGAGCATTTTGAGACAGAGGACACAGGAGGAAGGTGAAGGTACAAACCACGCTGTGCTTTTAAACTGTCTCATTAAACACACAGATGCACATACGGAGACAACAGGAGCCAGATGTTGGAGCTCTGGACTGTAACGGCTCCTCTGGCCTCACACATGCTCAGAATCTGGGTACAGTCTGAGAGCACGTTGGCTGGGTGTCAGTATGGGTTTGCTGCTGAAAGAGGGGGGCAGGGGAGCGATGGTGAGGGTGGGGTGGGGTCGGGTCACGGCTGTGGCATTGACCAGCACCTGCAGGTCACTGATCCGTGTATGGATGCAGCATGGGGCCAGTACAGAGACATGCAGGAGGCTTACCTGGTGCTCACTGACAGCGCTCTGCAGCGGTTCTTGGTGCAGCACACAAGACTAGCCCAAATCCCAATTCGGTGCAATGCTGTCCTCTTTTTGTGCCTCGTCAGGGTTCAGTGAATGGGGTGAGCAGCAGGCGGCCAGCCGCGCAGAAAGCAGAGCAAAGAGGCAGCGGCTCGCCTCTCAGCAGCACTGCACAGACCGCTGCACAGACCGGAGGAGACTGGAGCAGAGAGCATAGGCTGTGTGAAGAGGGCTCACTCCCATCAACAAATGACTGTAGAACACTGTACAAGTGTGTTCACTCAACTGGAGCTAATGCCACACTTTCCACAGGAATACAGTCACTCTGAAGTGTCCTAGTTAAGTCATTAACCAAAGTCAGAGCCCAAATCTAAAATCTAGATGATGCAGATGTAGATGCAGATATGACAGGTTTCATTGAGATTCAAGGTTAGGCTAAATGTGTTTTGTTGGTTATGATAACATGTAATATTATAACAGGTTTCACATATATGCTTTTTTGCAACACAGGAATTGCACATGAGGTTGTCAAAGCTAAAAGTCACAACAGCACCACACACCATAAAACAAATACAAACCAAATCAGGCACATGTGGATCCTGAAGGATGGATCATGCAGAAGCAGAAATGCTTGGTCTAATCAGGGTCAGACAGCTCACTGTGTTCCTTGGACTGGTTCAGATGCGTTCATTTTGTGTTTTACATTATACAACAAGGCTATATATTGACAGACACTGAAAAACTATAACATGATGGAATGTTTATCCCAGAGGGAGCAACAGCAGAGTTCTGAATCTGAGCTTTGTCTGGGTAATAGAAGCCTGCAAAGAGTGAGACCTCTTCTTTCACACAGAGCCTCTTGGGCAGCAGCAGTTCAGTCTCCGCCCAGAGCTCCCTGACAGGCAGAGGGAGGCGCGCACACGTCACTGACACAGCCAAGTGATTGGAAAAGGATGTGGAAGACTTCAGCTAATCTGCCTGCTGTCTGTCTGTGATGATCTGACACGCTCCACTGCTCGAGCTGTGCACGAGCAGATGTAGAGCTGTGCATGAGCAGATGTAGAGCTGTGCCAAAGGAGATGTAGCGCTGTGCACAAGCAGATCTAGAGCTGCACAAGAGGAGATGTAGAGCAATGCACGAGCAGCAGCTCTGAGGACTGAACACACCATTGTGATGAGACCTGTTTATGCTGGACAGAATGATCTATACCTATGTATATACTGCTAAAGGCCGCAATGACGTGGATGATTGAAAACCTCAACAAACTACCATGTCTGACTTTATGGCTGTGGATGTGCTCAGAGCAGTTCTGATACCTCTCAGGCCCCTGTCACACTGCAGTTTTTGTTGTTGCTAATGAACAAATAATTAGCCTCAAATCAGTGGTCGGACATCGCACAGAGGAAGAAGAAAAATACACAGTGTCATGTGTGAAACTACGGTTATTGTGAGAGTGAATATTTGATGTAAAGCACTTTGAGGCTTATAAAAGGTAGAAAAGTGCTGATAAATGTGTCCATTTTAAACAAACAACAATGTAGATCAAGCTCTCCTTTCACAGGAATTCATTATGCTCCTTTTTCCAGACCTTTATTCCTCTGTTATCTCTGTTTTTAAACACATGAACACCGCTCACATGCTGCTCACTGTTGTTGACTACATCTGAACTGTAACCCATGTCCTCAGTTTCTCTAATCACAAGGTGTGACGGCATATATCCCACAGTGTGTCAGGGGCTTCACCTGGGACAATACAAAAATGTGCATCTTGCTGTTTCTGAGACTGGACTGAGACAAATAGCACTGAGAGAGAGGGACGGACGCACCTGGACTTCTGTAAGTCCTAAATGTTGATGCTTCACTGACATGAAACTTGATTGTAAAACTGTCAAGTGTAAAACTGCCCATCAGAAAGGTTAATCAAATGATGCAAAATGCGTTAGACTTTCACCCTTGATTCATCAGGTTTTAAAAGGTCTATTCCATAAAATGAGCTCCCCCAATAAGCTAAAGGCTTATTTGAATAAGTCAGGCTTATTTTGTCGTCATTTCTGCTTCATAAAAAAGGCTTATCCTGAATCAGATTCAACCATGAGGAAAATTATGCAGGAGGCATAGTCTGGTCCAGAGCAGGCTTAGCTCAAACATTTGATGAATCAGACACTTTCATCACAAATAAAGAAGAAACCCCCTCATCTTTCATTTGTAGTATGTTTTATTATGAACTTTACTAACCACTAAGACCAGAAAAAATGAGTGAAAAATTCTGAGAGAGATTATAATGTACATGAGCCTAGTAGTTTGTTTTAATAGTAAATATTACAATATATAATATGATATTATATCTTTATTTCAATTAAGTTTTTCCACCAAAATTATTGCAAATTTACCCCCTGAACATGCACAAAAAGTCAATTTTATGCGACCAAAAATTTAAGTCTGGTGAGATATTATTTACTTTGAAGCCCTCAAGAAAGAAAAATTTAAACAGTAAGCACTGATAAAGGGCCTTGCAACAGTGGTAGGACAAGTATCAGTGACTTCCTGTGAGTCACCATGCAAGAGCACCCCACCATTTCTACCGAAATATATGTACTGTGTAAAGACGTTTCATCCCTCATCCAAGGGACGTCAATTCTGAGTTCAACTGGAAAAAGAGCTGAGTTATATATCCCTCAGAGGGAGGGGTTTAGCCTTAAACCACTGTGATTGGACAGGGCTACACTGGTTTCATAGTCATTAAGAGTTGAATGGGCAGTGTGGGAGCTGACTGGCTCCTGTGACCCATAAGCATAAGCCAGTTTCCAACCAATATGGCCACCTTCATGTTGTAGATAGGGCATGGTCCCTATTGACTTTTTTGCTCATGACTCTGCTGGATGTCTGTACCAAATTTCATATGACTATTTTTTTTACTTCTCATTTAATATCTTTTTCATCAGTTTGGGGTGTGGCTGTGGCAATACCAATGTAGATGGGGCATTGTCATCATTGGCAGCATCACACAAAGGATTTGTGTACTAAATTTTATTTGTGTAAGATAAACTATACTTTTTTTCTCATGAACCCATGTTGGCTGTGTGTTTTAAACATTCGGACACAATCTAAATTTTTCACCTCCCTTTCACTTTTTTCACAAATTTGGTGTGTTGCCATGGCAACAAGTTGTAGATAGCTCATGATATCTATTGACTTTTGTTTTTCATCCCATAAGGGAAGTGTGTTCCAAATGGCATTTCTCCACAACAAACCAATTTTTTTGGGTCCCATTCAAATTTTTTATGGGGCGCTTGGCCTCTGTTTTTCAAGATAGTTATTATGTCATATTTGTATTGTGTTGTGTTAAGTTCAAGAAGACAAACAACTGGCTTTCAGACTCATTACAACCAGACAATGTCAGTGAGAACTACAGCTGTTTGAAAAATCATGCAGTTATCAATGGTGGGCTTGTCACAGCCACACTCAAAAACTTTATTAAGTGTGGTTTTTTAGCTTATGTTGACAGAGTCTGAAGACCTTCAGAATGATGATCAAAATGTAGGAGCACTACATTAAATTAGGAAGGTTAAATATCTGGGTGGTCACGTGTTCAATTCTAATTGGCCACCTTCCTGTGTGTAATAGAGCATTATCCCAGTAGACTTTTTTGCTTAGGATTTCATAGTAAATGTGTGTACCAGATTTCACTTGGCTAAGACAAAGTAAATATGTCACCTCTTATTCACAAATTCAGGGTGTTGCCATGGCAACATGGTGGTAGATAGGGGTGGCTGGAGGGCTTTCAAACGGTAGCCATTCTATTGGCATTTCAGTGTGTTTATGTTGTCAATGTGCATTGTAGGTCCGACTAAATCCATTTCTGTTTAAGAGAGATACAGGATGTTGGCAAATCACAAAACAAACACAAAATTTGAGGGGACGCCACAGGAGAACCATACAACTTGCTCAAAATATTTGGGTAAATTTTGAGGCCCCACTTCTTTACATGCTGCTGAGCAAATTTGAGCTCATTCTGTCAGATGCAACGACGTGTTTGTAACAGTAGTATGAAACCAGACTGTGCCTTTGGCCCAAGGAGGCCAACTTCCCTTTTATTGACTGGTAAAGCCATTGTAGTATTTTTTTTTTTTTTTTTGGCTCAACATGAGGAATAGGTGTACCAAATTTTTTTAAACTCTACATCAAAATGAGAGACCATCTGTCTATGTGTTGGCTACAAATGGACAATAATTACTAATAACTTGTTATTGATGGAGTCAAGGCAGCCAAACACATTTCGTTGGCCACTGACAAGTTCACCAAACAATTTTGGCATTTCCCAGTTGTGTATTTTTGTCAGATATTTTTAGAGACAATATTTTAGAGAGAGACAGTCTCCC
This sequence comes from Rhyacichthys aspro, assembly GCA_036850595.1. NCBI lineage: Eukaryota > Metazoa > Chordata > Actinopteri > Gobiiformes > Rhyacichthyidae > Rhyacichthys > Rhyacichthys aspro. The sequence continues at coordinate 521,557 of CM072155.1, read as the reverse complement.
TAGTGAATAAATGTGAGAGTAAATAGTTGTCTGTCAGTGTCTCTCTCTAAGTGTCAGCCCTGCAACCAACTGGCCATTGTCCAGGGTGTACCCCGCGTAAGGCCCAAAAGTTGCTGGGATAGGCTCCAGTCATCCGCAACTCCCAACGGAACCAAGCGGTAGAAAATGAAAGAATGAATGAATATTTTAGAGAGTTGTTGTCACTGATTCCACAGGAAGAGAACACCACAAGTGACATTATATTTGAAAGGTTGGAGGAGCTCTTTCAAATGCATGGATTGTTACTGGAAAAAAATGTCACAAATGGTGCTCCTGTCATGACTGGCAAAAATCTGATCTGGGGGTGGTGAGCAGAGCAAAGGCTGTGGCTCCTGAAGTAAATACGCTTCACTGCATCATTCACCAAAGCATGCTGTGTGCAAAACTTAGTAAGAGGTTATGGACAAAACAATGAAAATAATTAATTTTGTGAGGGGGAGTTCAAGCACCGCAACCCATCCCATAAACTTGTGCTGGAATCTTAAGCCACTCCTGATGACTTCTACTCCACAATGATGTGTGGTTTTACACAGATTTGATGTCTGGACGGCTGCTGCATTTTAACACACGACTGGTCCTGGCCACATCACTGAGAGGATGCAGAAATTGGTGCGAATCTATGTTTTCAAAGATGAACTGTATTAAAACATGAGCGGAATTCCCTATCAAGCCACTCTTTGGAGGACTGTTTGTGCCTAGAGTGAGTAATGAGTATTGAAGCCTTGTTGGTCCGTGTAATGCTTCACAATTGGAACAATTAGAAAATTAAACCAAAGTTCATTTTTTCAGTTACCTGATGAGAGATTTATGGGTTTTTTTTTCTTTTTTTCAATCCTATGACTGCCAAATTGAGAGTGCAGAAATGATAAATTAATATAAATTAAAATAAATCATATTATTTACCCCATTTCCAGACACTATTGATGGATGTAATTCAAACCTTGCTTGTACATAATGTTTATATATACGTCTATATATGTAATGTATATATACGTTTATACCATATTAGGTCTTTTTCGTCTAATAAGGCAAACACTTTTTTTTTTTTTTTTTAATAAAAATCACTTTTTTAAAATGCAGCAATAATCGTAGCTGCAAAAGTTAAATACTGCAAATGTACAAACAAACAAAACAAAGAAAATAAGTGTAATTATCTAATGATTAAGCAAACAAAAAAAATGAAAAAATTAACGTTGGTTTCATTTTCTAATTGTTCCTCTTGCACCATGAAAACTGAATTGTGAAGCATTACACGGATCCTGTGGGAACCAAAAGTACATATTTTTTATAATAGAAAAACTTTACCCAAACATAGTCCATGTCAAGGCAAACACAATCAACTTGACACGTGGTAAGAAGAGTCGTCAATTACTTTTTTGATAAATTTGTGAGGCGGACATTTTTGGGGAGTATAAAACGCCCTGACTACATGCCATCTTTATTTAGTTTCACCTCTTCCACCAACCAAGCTTGGGCTGTAAACAGTCTTGTCAACAGTTCACTGAGTGAGAGGAACTGGGGTCAGGAGGGGTCCATGGGTCAGGACAGGATCACAGATGGACCACAGCTAAGGTCCAGTCATCACTGGGACATCTAACAGCAGCTGGACATCTGCTACAGTGTCCACTCCCCCAGAGGAGAGTGGGACAGAGGGACAACTTGTGAACAGCAATGAACTAAGAAGATATGTAAACTATAATGTAACAAGAGTGAGGATGGAGCCAGAGGATAGAAGCTCAATGTGTCATACCTCCCCCAGCGTCTGGGCAGTTTATCTCATCTACTGTATATGTCCTGACCATAAGCCCTTATCTCATCTACTGTATATGTCCTGACCATAGGCCCTTGTCTCATCTACTGTATATGTCATGACCATAGGCCCTTGTCTCATCTACTGTATATGTCATGACCATAAGCCCTTGTCTCATCTACTGTATATGTCCTGACCATAAGCCCTTGTCTCATCTACTGTATATGTCATGACCATAGGCCCTTGTCTCATCTACTGTATATGTCATGACCATAAGCCCTTATCTCATCTCTGTATTGTCTGTGGCTTGTCTCTTTGTTTTACTGGCCTTGTCTTCTACTGTATATGTTGACTCCCTTGTCTCATCTACTGTATATGTTGACGGCCTTGTCTCATCTACTGTATTGTTACCTGTTATCTCATCTCTGTATTGTCCTATGTCCTTGTCTCATCTACTGTATATGTCATGACCATAGGCCCTTGTCTCATCTACTGTATATGTCCTGACCATAAGCCCTTGTCTCATCTACTGTATATGTCATGACCATAGGCCCTTGTCTCATCTACTGTATATGTCATGACCATAAGCCCTTGTCTCATCTACTGTATCTTAAGTCTATCCTTAAATCTAGAGACTGTGTCTGCCTCTTTAACGAGAGCTGGGAGCTGATTCCATAAAACAGGAGCTTGGTAATTAAAGGCTCTACCTCCCATAGTACTTTTGGAAACTCTAGGAACGACTAGTAGCCCTTCATTTTGAGAACAGAGTGCTTTGTTAGGAGGGTACGGCTCTATGAGGTCTCTGAGATAGGACGGGACCTTCCCACTGAGGGCCTTATCAGTGAGGAGAAGGATTTTGAACTTAATTCTGAATTCTATTGGAAGCCAGTGAAGGGAGGCTAACACTGGAGTAATGTGCTCTTGTCTGTTTGTTACTGTTAGTATTCTAGCTCATTTGACTGAAAACTTTTTAATTATTTGGAACTAAAATATACCTATATTAAAATATATTTTAATTTTATTTTATATTTTCACAAGATTGCTGCATCAAAGTTCAGCGTCAGACGCAGAGGAACAGTCTGCTGAAGACCACAGTATTGAGGTCCAGAGAGGAGAAACACAATGACATTGTCAGTCAAAGTGAGTGTCAGTCACTGAGAGAGAAGGTTAGGAAATTAGAAACTGAGTTGAAATCTCACACTATGGACACTGAACAATTTAGTGACAGTGATCAGGTGAGGCACCAAAATGGGGGTACTGTGGAGAAATACAGAATCCAGAGGGGGTTACATCGAAAATTGAGGTGTTTTGATGACATGGTTTTATGTATGCCTCCTTTGCCTTGGTCTTTTGCTGAATGCCCCAAATGAAAATATACAAAATACAGAGTTCATGCATAAATATACATACCTAACATGTTCAGAATTTTGTTATGAAAATGTTATCATTCACTTGCCCTGTTATTATGATTACATTTTGATAAGTAAACAACAAATATAACCATTGTATTTCTTTTTGTCAGACAATAAATTTATATTTTGTTTGTTGTTGACAGCTGTGACGTGTCTTTTATCAGCTTTTCTTCAAGACACATCACAGCTGTCATGTGACACCTGAGGAAGACTATAGCATACAGTTCAAACATTCATTCATTCATTTTCTACCGCTTAGTCCCGTTTTGGGGTCGCGGGTGGCTGGAGCCTATCCCAGCAGCTTTGGGCCCTAGGCGGGGTACATCCTGGACAGTGGCCAGTTCGTCACAGGGCTGACAGTTCAAACATGTCATTGGAAAAACAACATATACATTTATTGTCTGACAAAAAGAATTCCAATAGTTATAGACAATAAGAAGACAAAATGAACCTGTTAAACGGGACAACAAATCTGACCGTCTGACTATAATCCTTAACTTAATACCTTGTTGCTAGAATATGGCTTTCACAAGTGTCTCAGGAGGTTCATTTTCCTTGCTCTTTACAACTGCACCAAACTTTGACACAGTTATCCTGCCACATCTGTAGGTATACCACATCCTAGAAGAAGTCTGTCCCCTTGTCTGGACCTTGTCAATAAGCCTACACTGTGATTCTGTGATCTTCAGTTCCTCAACTATCTTTTCACCTTTGCCAACAAGTTCATTGTAGGTCAAACCCACATTTTCAGTAATATATACTGTATTAACATATTTGTACAAACCTGTCCACAGATGATCACAGTGTCCATAGCTGTCTTGGTCACACAAATCCAGTCTTGAAGTACGACCAAGCTTCAAGGCTTTTGTATGCCTTGAGGCTTTGCTTAGAGGATGTTCCTGGGGTCGATATCAGGTACATATAAATGTCAGGAAACCCAATTTCTGGCCACATATCAATGTCCGTGGACAACTGGTTCTTGGGTAAGTTGTGTGGATCACTGTTGTGTTCAACCACCCTTAATTTAAGTGTTGTTGTTTTATTCTCGTTCTCATTGTTCCCCGTACCAAAAGCCGCCATGTTGCCAATTGTTTCGCTACTCAGTGGAAAAGAGGGGTGCATGGCCCAAAGGGAAAGTGACACCAGCGCATACCCTCTATACTGCCCCACCACCATCAGGACATAAAATCTTCGATGATACACTATTCCGTCCAACTCAACCAGGAAGACCAGAACAGGCTGAGAGAGCCCCTTCCACTCATTCCACCACTTTGTGATTGGGTCTTTGCGCCATGATCTTTTGGTTACAGGGTCCACCTGTTGGAAAGCATGCAGGTCACCAGGGGCAAAATAGGGGAATAAGGGCAGACCATTACAGAAGATTGAGTGTCCTGTGCCCGCCCTGATTGCAGTGCCTGCTGGAAAGATTGAGGTAATAATTACTTGGGACCATAAATTCCGCTTACTGTGGACTGGGTAGAACAGGGCCTCAGCATTTTTGTTGCTCATCCCTGACCGATAATGTCATCCAAGTAAATCAATCGTTGGAAGGTGCCGGGAGCACTGAAGGTGAATCCACTCAAATTGCCCAAATATCGTGCAAAATGCTGTCTTGTGCTGGTCTTTCTCTGCCACTAGAACCTGGTTGTATCCACTGACCAGGTCCATGGTGAAGAACCAGTGAGCACCTGTCAACGCATCGAGAGACTCCTCTGTAGTTGTTTCCAGACAGTAGAATGGACAGCACTACCCTGCATTCCAAATTTCAGTGTTGGCTGGGAATTCCATTGCCACACAGGGTTGTCCATGTGGTTGCCCTTTTGCATTGGCAGCCTCAACTACATGGCAAGTGCATGGGGGTTGTCATTGTAGGTGATGTTGGCTCATTTACCGACCAGGTCCTCCTCAGAAACAACTCTATGCTTGGATGATCCAGCATTTCAAAATCAACCACAGCTTCATCAACAGTGGCAGTTACTGTATTATATGACATAGCTAACAGTAACATGTACTCTTTACAAAATCTTTTTTATCCGTTTGGGCTTAACAGCAGGCTTTGTGTTAGGGGTTGGGCTGGTCTGTCTGACACTCTGTCCTGATGTTTGAGTCCCCATCTATGGAAATTAATCTCTCTTAATATTAATTTTACAACTCTATAGTTGCCAGTCGACTCTTATTACTAATATAGGTCGATAAATAAAAGTAAAAAATACAATTTTTGCTGTGTATTTTTTTCTGATCAAATGGAGTACAGAGAGAGACGGTGTTAGTGGGACACCTTACCACAAGTCTACTGAAAAACAGTGCGGAAATGGGCTCCATGCTTTATTATAGATTATTACCAAATAGTGAATCCACTATGCCAAATTTAGCTCTAAACCATAGCTCTGTGTGCCAGCAAAAATGCGGTAATCCAATGACAATAACATCCAGGAAATAGAACGAGCCATGTTAGGATGGCCACAGAAAAGTGGAGACGTCTGAAAAACTCACGTACCGGTGTAGTGTTTTGTAATGTCATGCCATGTCATTAGATGGTGCATGCATATAGTGAGAGTACAAACTGCAGAAGAAGGATTGAGATTAAGATGGAGGATACACATTGTGTTATTCTATTGTAAACAGTTCTTATTGCACTTATGCATTTATGTAAAGTGCACTGACTTGTTCTACATTGCTGTGTTTCTTATTCAGCAACACTACACCACAAATAGTTAAAACATTTGAAAGATCAAAGTTCGGTCAACCTTTTGTAATGTTGCCGGCTGTTAGGTGGAGAACAGTTGTAGTAGAGGCTAATTAGCATGGGCCAGGATAGCTTACAGTGTGGAGGCAACAGAATGACAATTTCCTCTTGTAATTTATTACTGCAGCTGAAACTATACAAAGTCAAAAAAGCTCACAAAACTCCATGGCGCTAATTCTACCGATCATACACAAATAGCAAAGTTTATTCCGTAATATCTATGGCAGTACATAATGAGTCGTGATCTCTTGTAAAGATTACAAACAAAGGAGGCACCATCAAGTGACGCTGTTTGGTACATAGAAACTGGCTTTTAGAACTTATAAACGTCATATGAGTCTAAAAAAAAACAAAAAAAAAAACTCTGATGCTCAGAACATTTAGAACATCAGAATAGGTGAAGTATTTGTTAACAGTGGCATTTGTGACAGTGGTGCCTCTGTGGCAGCCTTGGTGTGATACCAACCTTTACATAACACCTGCTCTGGTTTGTATGCAGGCTGTTAAAGACCAGATGTGGCTGCTTGAATAGGACAATTCCAGTTAGAGTCCAGTCTAGTTACAGTAGCTGCTACAGCTGCTTCAAGACAAAGAATAAACAATCTTTCTCTAGAGGCTTGTCTCTAGAGGCTTCAGATAAAAGGGATGAAAACAATGGGGCATGAAAGTGTAGAGAAAATAGCCTTAACCCTGAAAAATCCTACTTAATTACAATATATGCACATGAAAGTCTGAGTCAGTACATACATGTCAAAGGAAGATGTGGTCCTGTTCATGTTGGAGATAGTCCTGGTCCTGTTTAGAGCTGTTCATGTGGACGTAGACCTGGTTTAGACCTGTTCATGTTGGACGTAAACCTGGTTTAGACCTGTTAGTGCCGGACATATACCTGGTCATTGTTTAGACCTGTTCCTGTTGGCCTGGTTTAGATCTGTTGATGTTAGAGATAGACTGGGTGCTGTTTAAGGCCTGTTCATTTTTGAAATAGACCTGGTTTGGACTTGTTAGTGTTGGCCATAAACCTGGTCCTAGTTTGGACCTTTATTTTGGAGATGTATGGTTTTAGACCTGTTCATGTGCAACAATTTTGGCCACGAGGCATTATTCACTGGTTTGGTAGAGATCCTACACATTCTTTTATAAACAAAGCCCCTGATGAAAAACAAAATGCAGTTTTTTATTGACGATTTTATTTATTATGGGAAAAAAGGTATCTGAACCTACATGGCTCTGTGTGAAAAAGTAATTGAGTTCCAAGGCAAAAACCACTACTGACCAAAAAGAACATAGGAGCATAAAAAAAAAACAAAAACAAAACATCTTGATGATCCCCAAGACTTTGGGGAAAATATTCTGTGGACTGACGAGACAAAAGTTGAACTTTTTGGAAGGTGTGCATCCAGTTACATCTGGTATAAAAGTAACTTAGAATTTCAGAAAAACATCATACCAGTAAATATTGTGTTGGTAGTGTGATGGTCTGGGGCTGCTTTGCTACTTCAGGACCAAGACGAGTCACAGTGATTTATGCCCAACCATAAATTCTACTCTCTACCAAAAAATCCTGAAGGGGAATGTCCGGCCATCAGTTCGTGACCTCAAGCTGAAGCAGACTTGGGCTCTGCAGTCGGACAATGATCCAAAACACACCAGCAGGTGCACTTTTGAATGGCTTAAAAAAACAAAGGTTTTGGAGTGGGCTCAAAGGACAGACTTGAATCCAATTGAGATGCTGTGGCATGACCTTTAAAAAGTCAGTTCATGCTTGAAAACCCTCCAATGTGGTTGAATTAAACAAAGAAGAGTTGCCAAAAAATTTCTCCACAGCGATGCAAAAGACTCATTGCCTGTTATCACAACATAATATTTGATTGGAGTTGTTGCTGCAAATTATAAGGTTTAGAGGGAAATTACTTTTTCACATATGGTTTGGTAGGTACAGATAGCTTTTTTTTCTCATAATAAATAAAATAATCACTTAAACAACCATTTCTTCATGGCACTGTAAATGCTCATCTCATGTTCTCTCCAACAAGTGCAAATGCGTCAGAAAGTCTCTGTTTGTTGTAGCAACCTGGAAAACCATTCTAACAAATTCAACACACATATTCATTCAATAGTGTAATAAATTATTTTTCATACTCCAGGCAGATTTTGTATTACCCCTTGCCGTGTGGCTTAAATTTCTCTGCCAGTTACTGTCAAATAATTACATTTTCGAATTGGTTAAACTAATTCTACAGACACTAAACACCTGGGTAACCCTGCCAACAGAAACACACTTTTATCTTTCACTTTTTAAAGATAAATCCAGTGAAAAAAATTTTTTAAAATTATGAATTCACTTTATTTAGAAACTAATTTATGTTGATGAATGTCCTAAACCTTCAGCAAGAAACATCACACAAAAACATCACACAACACTGGTCTCAGTCTATCCTCTCTGGTCTGTAAAAATTACATTTAATCACTACAAAAATTGCAATGAGGTCTTAAATAAAAAATAAATGCAAAGAAAGATATTTCCTGCTTAATTCTATATGTTGGACTATTGATATGATTCTTACTTTTTTTTTTGTGTCCCTTGTTCGGTTGCTGCTCTGTGGAATGTTCTGCTGCTGGAGTTATTGGCACCTTCTTAATAATTGAGTAAATCTTTGTTGTTGTTGTTTTTTGTCGTTGTTGTTGTTGTGTCATTGGTTAAGTTCTGTGTTATCACCATCACCAACACATCTTCATCCAGCTTTCTACAAGGCTGCTGTACTAAGGCATCTCTGACACACACATCACATCTCTTCTGTTTCTCAGATCTTGTTCAGACCGTGCTCTAAGTGCTTCTGAGGAAGAAGCTGTTGTGTGTGTCCTACTTCTGGAGTGCTGCAATAATGGCTGCTCTATGCTCGGCCGCAGACTCTTTCATCACTCTCTTTTTGCCCTGATTCTTCTTTTATTATCAGCTTCTTCTTCTCTTCCTCTTTATCACGCTCTCACCTCAGGGCACACACACACACACATACATGCACACACACTGTAGGCCATCTTTAATGCCATGTCATCAATTAACGACTGCGCGCTCACAGGAAAAATGCTGCTTTTCGAACAGGGCTGAGATGGTAAACTATTGTCCTTCTGAGTGTACTCAAAGCTTTCTATAAAGGGTAATTGATTGAATGTCATTGTCTAAAATCTTAATAATAAAAAAGACGTAACAGGGCAGAGTTACTTTCTGGCTCAGATAGATGGTATTTATACGAACCTTTTTCTTTTTATCTGAACATAAATCTTTCTGGAGAAGCATTTGTGGCCTATTTATTTGAGATGAATGACTGGCCTATCAGCTGTCACGTTAAGCCCATGTGTTGCTTTGAACACATTTTAAAAGCACATACATACAAACATAAGGTTTCAGGAGAAAAAGATGTGGCCAACTACAGACACATGGAATATTTGAAGGAAAACAGTGCTACTGGAAACTCTAAACCTAAACACAGTTTATTCACTATTTATTATGTATTATGCTAACAAAGGGAACACCTAAAAATTGTTTAGTGACTGTTTCTATAAATGACTGCTTCTCTTAAAGATAGGACTATGGAGCATACAAGCGCTTACAGCTGACCGCTCCCACGACATCCTAGTGGATATAGCCAGGACCCCAGGCTTTCCGCAGATTACCATCCCCGTGGGGAAGTGGCGAAGGCGGCGCAGGGACGGATGGCAAAAGCGGGGCTGTTGGGCCTGTGTGCTGGGGAGGCTGTGTAAGAGCCTGAACAACCCACTGCTCCCTAGCATCTTTCTTGCCAACGTAAGATCCCTTGCCAACAAAATGGATGAACTGAAGCTTCAGACAGCAACAAACAGGCTCATCAAAGACTGCTGCGTTTTGTTTATCACCTGGCCATACCGGACCTGGCTATCGAGTTAGCAGGCCGCACTGTACACCACCACAACAGGAGCAAGGACTCTGGTAAGAGCAGAGGAGGGGGATTTTGCATATATGTCAACAACAGCTGGTGTACTAACTCTAAGACTGTAGACAGTCACTGCTCCCCAGACCTGGATTACGTGCCTGTTGAATGCAGTCCCATTTATCTTCTGAGAGAGTTTACTGTTGTCATGGTAACCGCCATGGTAACCGAAACATGGCTACCACGCAACAACACGAGGCAGGTGTGGCAGGGGATCCAGCACATTACAAACTACTGACCATACCTCAGTGCTGTCGACGGGGACCCTTCGCTGGCAGAGGAGCTTAACTTCTTCTTTGCCCGCTTTGAGATGGAGACACTGGAGACAGCTGCACTACAGCCACAAGCCCACAGCAGCCCCTCCCTCACTGTCAACCGGAGGAAGGCTATTGGACCTGACAGCAACACTAGACGTGTGCTGTAGGACTGTGCAGACCAGCTGGTGGGAGTCTTCACCAAGATCTTCAGCCAGTCCTTACACCAGTCTACTGTCCCACCCTGTCTCAAGTCCTCAACCATTGTCCCTCTGCCCAAAAAGTCCACAATCCGCAACCTCAATGACAACAGACCAGTTGCACTCACCCCGGTCATCATGAAGTGCTTTGAAAAGCATAGTCACATCATTTCCTGCCTCCCATCTACATTTGATAGTCATCAGTTTGCATTCTGGACAAACAGATCCACAGAGCACACCCTCACCATCACTCTCCACACTCCTCTGTCCCTCCTGGAGCAGTCGGGGAGCTACGTGAGGCTGCTGTTGTTGGAGAATTTTGGATCTATTGTAAGGTTGTGATGCCCTGAGCCTTGGGTCCTGTCAACAGATAGACTCAGACACCAGTAGATAACATGTCTCCAACCTCGAGCCCTATCAGCTGAATAACCACTGAACAACCACTCTTTTGTAATTGCATTGTTTGTTTGCGCACTGACCTTCTAAGAGGTATTATAAGCTCAGTCCTATGAAAGCATGGCCAGACTTGAATGTTCAATACTACGCTGTGTTGACTGTTCAACTGTCTCTGGGCCTGTATGTGATGGTAATAAACTTCTCCTGCTTAAGTCATCCAGAGTCTCTGCAGTTTATCTATGTGTTCCATTACTTCTCAGCTCTAAGGCAGTATACCAATTCTCTTACAACTGTCTGTGAACTTCAGTTCCACCTTTAACACCATCCTCCCCCACAGACTGGTGTCCAAACTTGAGGACCTCGGACTCTCCAATTCCATGTGCCCCTGGATTTTGGACTTTTTGATGGACCGCTGCCTGAAGGTTGGAGAAGGGTCCAACATCAACCACAGCCCTCAGCCTCAACACTGGCTCCCCACAGGGCTGTGTGCAGAGCCCCCTTCTCTACACCCTCTACACCCATGACTGCAGCCCCACCCGGCCCAGCAACACCATCATCAAGTTTGCTAATGACACCACTGTGCTCATCTCTGGGGGGGAATGAGTCCACCACAGTGTGGTGTGGGGACAACAACCTGGTCCTCCACACCACCAAGACCAAGGAACTGGTAGGAGATTTTAGGAGGAAAAAAACGACATTCAGCCCCTGTACATTGGCGGAGATTGTGTGGAGAGGGTGGCTGCCTTCAAGTTTCTGGGCATTACCATCGAGGATGACCTTGAGCTCTAACACCACTGCTCTGGTAAAGAAGGCTCAGCAGAGACTGTATTTAAGAAAAACAAACTTGTGTGTGACTGTGTGTGTGTGTGTGTGTGTGTGTTTGGTTTTCCAGCTGCACAGTAATGGACAGAAAAGCGCTCCAGAGGGTCACCACTACAGCCCAGAAGATCATCCGCTTTCCTGTCCCATCCTTGGAAGAACCATACAGTTCCAGCTGCCTCAAAAAAGCCTCAAATGCTGTTATTATGTAATCCAAATTCAAAGACCTTCGTACCTTGTTCTCTATTAAGTCCTGAAAGACTCTTGGGACATTGTTGACCTGACGTAGGTTTTGATCAATTTTAATGCTGAGAAGCTTCTCTCGCCAGAGGCAACAGTGATGGGAAGAGTAAGTAACAGGCAAAAGTTGTGTTTTTTTTCTTGCTCTCTGTTACAGGGCAGGAGAGGGAGGGGTGACAGGGCCCCTTTAGGGACTCTGAGACGGCCAAGTGTCAATGCAAGCTTGTTGCTGATCCTGTAGTGATTCTGTATAGATTGCAAATTTCTCTGCCCTCCAGGGGCCCCTGCTGGCCTGTGGGGCCCCAAGCATTTGCATGCCCTGCCTGTTGGTAAGGTTGGTTATGTCTGATCCTGGCGATTGGGAAATGGCCGTATTCCCACATTTACTTCCTGCCTTTGTGTTTCCTGCAATTTGTGATTGCCAGCCCTGCCCTAATGTACAGCACTTGTGTCTCATTGGCTTCTCTCCCTTAAGTTCATCTTGGTTCCTACATTTCGCTAGTGTTAGTTTGCTTATGTATGATCTGCCTCATGTTTCATGGATTTTTGTCTCTGCCTGCTTCTTTTGGATTGTTTGCCTGTTGTTGTTGTTGATTGTTTGTGTACTGAGTCCTGCCTGGATTAAAGGAAACTTGATTTTACGTGACTCATTTGTAAGTTTTGCTTTAGACTAGAGTCATTATAAAATAATCATGAACTCATATTGAAGACTATGTTTCTTATCTGGTATTATCATATGATATATATGCAAGACTCTCACCAATGTGCATGTTACAGTGCTTACATCAAGTGTTTTTATTTGCTCCAAGTATGATGGTTTTGAAATATTACAGAATCGTTTGTACTGAAGGCAACACTGTCCAAATCTCTGTCAACTCAGTCTCAATTTGCTTCGAAGGCTCAGCTCAGCCCTGAAATGCATTAAATGCAATAAAATCTGCCAAACAAAACTTTTTTAATCGTGTATATAAATGTATAAATATTTGAATTAAGAAAATGAGTCTGTTTTTTTTTTTTATTACTTTGAAAACCCAGATGCTGTGCGCAGACATCATTATAACTCTAACATAGGCCCCAGCAGAAACCTAATATCAATAAATACCACATCTTATTTAAATGCACAGAAATGTAATACAGAAGTCAAATATGGATTACTTAAAGGTCCCATATTATACTATTTTGAACATTATACAGTGCATTTTGAATACATTTAGGTTACCATATCACGTTTTGCAACATGAAACACACAATATTTATCTTATACAAGCGGTTTGGATGAGCTCTCATCATGAGCCCAAAGTGAACGGTCTGATTTGGCGCTGTCACTTTAAGGCTCAGCTCCCCCGTGTTGGCTCATGACGTCACGCTATAGCTAGAGTAAATGAGCCGTATATCTTCGACCCTGAGTCTGATTCTGAGCTCGAAGAACATGAGCAAACACAAAGACCTCGAAGGCTTCTACAAGACGTTTCTGCTTGGTAAATGAGAAACTATTTATTGTGTATGTTTCTATGGTGTAACCCGTAGCATAGCGCGTGTTAACTGCTTCTGTTTATCGGTGCACATGTGGAAATGACCGTACAATGCCTACTGAAGTTGAGAATGTATGCTGCCTGGAGACTCCTAAGGTAGCTGGTGTGCAGTGTATTGAAAGAACTATAATAAAGTAGCCTAGCAATATGTAGAGCTATGCAGTAATACTTGTTAGTAATACATGTTGCTGACTGTAAGTAAGCTAACACAGTAGCAGCGATGCTTCTCTGTGTCTGAGCTGCAGAGCACCACTTGTTGACAGTGCAGGAGAGAGGGGCAGGAGGAGTGTGGAGGAGCACTTCCTGGAGAGGAGTGGTTTATTGCACATATTGACGTCATTGCGTGAAACAGCTCGTTGAAAGGACTGTAGCTCAAACTAAATAAATTACTTAAACATGCGCGAATGAAACAAAACACAACTTATAACATGGTTAAAAGCTCAGAAAAGTCGATTTCGCATAATATGGGACCTTTAATGTTAGGTCTGTTCTGTCAAAATCACTATTAGTTAATGATTTATTTCATATATTCATTTTGGATAGCCCATTGAGATGTGCCATCTCTTCTTTGAGGGGGTCCATACCATCCACAAGAAACAGACAAGATACATACATAAATACAAAGACAATTCAAAGAAAACAACACACAGTTTGCTCAACATTCAGTATCCCAGCAACCCACATCCTCAGAATACAAATACAGAGTTGTTATGAATTACATTGAATACTTCTACTCTCTACTAATCTCAACTAATTTCAGCCATTAAAGATGAATTATAAAGAACGTTGCTATTTCAAAAGTATATACAGTTGCTTTTTAAATGCCTGAATAATGACGTTTTAAAAGACTGGAAAGATGTAATGGCTCTCAGTGATGGCGGCAGGTTAATATTATTATATGCTGGTGCTTTGAGACAAAAAGCTTTACGTCCGGTGACATTATGAATCCTTGGAACAGTAAAAAACAATATTGCAGATGTCTTAAAGAAAATTATGAATGATGTAAAACCAAATACTATGTAAGATAGGCACTGACAATATTAGTAGCACAGTGATGAATAAAAATGTACCAATGATATCTTCTTCTTTCTTTAGGCTGCAACCATGCAAGTTTTTCATACAAAATACAATGATGTGTCATAAATGGATAATTTAATACAAAGGTTTGAGAACTGTTACATTAGAGTTCAGATAAACAATATTTGCATAGTCTATTAGTGGTAGTAGAAGTTGTTGTGTAATTTTTTTTTCTGGTGTCAAATGCAGTGGCGGGCCGTGCATTTCACGCTTAGGCCTTCAGTGACGTCCCACTTACACACTACAACATCACCTCAATATAGCCTCAATATAGGCTAGTCAAGTAACACTTAATTCAGGAGCATTTAAAACCAATAAGCATGCATTCACAATTAAGAGTAGGAAACTAAGTTCACAGATACTGTCAAAAATAAAAAGGTGATTTAAAGATGCCAGACAAAATGCTACCAATTTGCAGCATTTCTCAGAAGCTGGGAGCCACGGATACCATTCATAGTTGCTCGTCTGGAAATGACGGACAAACCCTTTTCCTTGCTGGGACAGGCTAGCTAGCACAGGGGTTGGCCGACCTCTTCTCACAATATCCAGCTTTTCGTGAAAGGTCTTGAAAATGTTGTGGAAAGTATATCTACAACCAGATCAATCTCTTCTCCTCCTTCGGCCATTATGGGTTAAAAATATAGCGATAGTGGTTGGATCTCCGGGTTTAGTTCGATATTCTGCAAATTGCCGCCTTTCAGCCTCTAGCAAGTGCTTATCCAATCACAGGACGCGTACATGTCCAGTTCAACGTAAGATCTTCTAGCTGACCTTGGTATGCAGAATCCAGATCTGATTGGTTATTGCAACTGACTGTGTCCGTTCACTTACAGTGCACCGGGGCCTGCTCTGTTGATTCTGAAGGTCTCAGGCAAATGAAATTTGCTAGCTAGCTGAAATATAATTGGATAAAAACTCTACTATAATAAACAACACTGGAAGCCACTCAACTAAGTGGATATAATATGACATAAAGAGAACAGAGAATAGAGAATAATTTTGTTTACATATTTATGAAAATAAAATAAAATAAATGTACTTTTCTGAGCATGTTTAGGCCAGCAGAGAAGGCCTTGCTGGCCCTGACGGCCCACCACTGGTCAAATGTAAAACAATCAATAAAGCCCAACAACTGACCTAGACATCCTTTTACTTTTCTAACTATTTGATCAATGTGCAGCTTGAATGATAGCTCTGGATTAAAAATTAGTTTTCCAAATATTTTATGTAGTGTACTTATAATAGGAATAGGTTCATAGTTATTGAAGTCCTTTGGATCTCCACCTTTGAGGACAGGAGTCACTCTAGCATGTTTCCAAGTATGCTTCCAATGCTTCCAAGGTAGAAGGGAATTTGTAATTAGAGATAAATTGTACAAGTCTGCCAGAGGGAACATTAGAACATTAGAATGAGCTTTGTGGTCTAGAGTTTTGGAAAGTTGCATCTGAATATGGGGTGGCATTTGCCCAAAAGATAGCAGAAAAGTGTTTGTTTAAAGTCTGAGAAATTCTGTATGATCTAGTATAGTTCAGTATAGTTTCATTTTTAACTCGTAGTTGGTTAATATGTCCTTTATTATTACAATTACGAATAATATTAAGTTGTCTTGGGTTCTTAAAGTCTCTGTATAAACTGTTTTTTTATGATATTCTGACTTTAAATTCCTTGTTTTTCCAACAACGTTCATTTTGTCTTCGTTAGTACTATCCACAACTTTGGTTTCTTTATTAAAGACAAGACTGCTATCTGCGAGCCATCTCGCAGATAGCATTGCAAACACATAGTCTTTAATAAAGAAACCAAAGATGTGGATTCCTTGTTTTTGTTTTGCTAATGTTACGTAATTGTCTGTAAGCTTCCCAATCACTTGGGTTTTTAGTGAGACAAAATTTGGCCCATGCTGTATCCCTTTGTTAATATAAAGTGATAAGTTCTGAACTAATCCAAGATATGCATTTCCTTTTAATTCTTATAGTTTTAAATGGAGCATGTTTATTTATTATCTCCATAACCTCTGAGTAAAAGAAGTCCCAAGACCCATTCACTGTAGGTATAAGTGAAAGATGGTGCCAGTTAAGATTACTCATGTCATAATTAATATTGTTCAATATTATTATTTGATATATTACTATGAAGCCATGTTTCAGAAACAGTAATAATATTAGGTTTATTCTGACTTACCCATGCTCTGAGGAGATTTATTTTAGATAAAAGACATTTTACATTTACTTAACCCTTTTAACCCAGTCACGTAAACTATGACACATCTCATGCCACAGGCCGAGGTGGAGGAGTGGGAGTAATCTCTCACTTCAGTTTATTAATGAGCCCGAGACCTAATGTAAGAGAATTGGTATACTGCCTTAGAGCTGTGAAGTATTGGAAAACATAAATAAACTGCAGAGACTCTGGATGACTTAAGCAGGAGAAGTTTATTACCATCACATACAGGCGCGGAGACAGTTGAACAGTCAACACAGCGTAGTATTGAACATTCAAGTCTGCCCATGCTTTCATAGGACTGAGCTTATAATACCTCTTAGAAGGTCAGTGCGCAAACAATGCAATAACACAAGAGCTGTTATTCAGTTGTTATTCAGCTGATAGGGGTCGAGGTTGGAGACATGTTATCCTACACGTGTCTGAGTCTATCTGTTGACAGAGCCCAAGGCTCAGGGCATCACAACCTTACAATAGATCCAAAATTCTCTAACACCTAAACAGTCCTATTGCTATGAAAGCCTTATGCTGTCAATCACTCATCCATGTGGGATGCACTTTGATTTTCTAAATGAATTCTCAGATTTCTTATGACGTTTAGTTCTAGACTCTGACAAAAATATTAGCATAGGGGACTTTAACATTCATGTTGATGACAGCAGTGATGTGCAAAATGTAAACAAACCCAATCATAGGCACTATGATACAGAGATCAGTCAGTTAAAAGTCCTGCCCCACAACCCCGTCCTATCAGATCATTTTTTAATTACCTTTCAGCTCACACCTAAGTTAAAAAAAAGTAATTGGCTAATATTAGCCAGTATTTCTCTAGTTAATCCTGAGAGCAGCCCCCTCAGGCCCAGTCCCAACACAATTGATGAGTTTGTTGATACAGCCATGTGTTCAATGCAGACAGCTCTTGATAGTGTAGCTCTGCTAAAACACAGGGTCATTAAAAAGAGTAGAGTATCACCCTGGTTTAATACAGAAACCCATCTCCTCAAATAAGCAAATCGTAAATTAGAAAAGCAATGGCGTACAAGCAACCTTTAGTAAGTTTAGAACTACGAATTATTCAATGCTGATTGAAGAAAACAAAAAAATCCTAGATTTTTGTTCAGCACTGTAGCCAGGCTGACGAGCAGTCACAGCTCAGTAGAACCTAACATCACTTTAACTCTTAGTTGTGATCACTTACTCCATCCATCCATCTTCTTCCGCTTATCCGGGGCTGAGTCGCGGGGGCAGCAGTCTAAGCAGAGACACCCAGACTTCCCTCTCTCCGGACACTTCCTCCAGCTCCTCTGGGGGAATACTGAGGCATTCCCAGGCCACCCGAGAGACATAGTCCCTCCAGCGTGTCCTAGGTCTTCCCCGGGGCCTCCTCCCAGTGGGACATGCCCAGAACACCTCCCCAGGAAGGCGTCCAGGAGGCATCCTGAACAGATGCCCAAGCCACCTCAGCTGGCTCCTCTCAATGTGGAGGTGACTGAACTCCTCACCCTATCTCTAAGAGAAACGTCCAGCCACCCTGCGGAGGAAACTCATTTCGGCCGCTTGTACCCGGGATCTTGTCCTTTCGGTCATGACCCAAAGCTCATGACCATAGCTGAGAGTAGGAACGTAGATTGACCGGTAAATCGAGAGCTTCGCCTTGCAGCTCAGCTCCTTCTTTACCATGACAGACCGGTACATCGACCGTATCACTGCAGAAGCTGCATCGATCCGTCTGTCAATCTCCCATTCCATCCTTCCCTCACTCGTGAACAAGACCCCAAGATACTTGAACTCCTCCACTTGAGGCAGGAACTCTACAATGACCTGAAGGGGACAAGCCACCCTTTTCCGGCTGAGAACTTTCTCCAGTTTTTCAATAATAAAATAACCACAATCAGAGATAAAATAAATCAAATCCACCCCCTAATTAGCCTAGAGCGGGTTAGTACCTTGTCAGTTGAGTCCCCAATCAAACCATTTATAATGTTAGACTGCTTCACCCCTGTAGCCCAAAATTAATTAACCTTGACATGTCCTCTAAAATATCCACCCGTATCTTAGACCCAATCCCTTCTAAACTTTTTAAAGAGGTCTTTCCCTTAATTAAAAAAACTATTTTGAATATAATAAACACTTCTTTGGAACCAGGCTACATCCCACAGTCTTTTAAATCAGCAGTGATTAAACCTCTTTTGAAAAAACCAACCCTTGATCCAGGTGCCCTAGAAAATTATATCAATATCCAATCTTCCTTTTTATTTTAAAAATCCTTGTGAGAGTTGTTGTTAAACAGCTATGCAGTCACCTGTAGGACAATAACTTATTTGAAGATTTTCAGTCAGGATTAAGACCATACCACAGAAACAGCTTCAGTCAAAGTCACTAATGATATGTTAATAGCTTCAGATAATGGACTGGTCTCTGTCCTCGTTCTTTTAGATCAGTGCAGCCTTAAACATGATAGACCACAGTCTCCTGTTACAGAGGTTAGAGTCTGACATTGGAATTAGAGGATCAGCTCTCAGCTGGTTTAAATCTTATCTAACAGACAGACACCAGTTTGTTAGAGTTAATGAGCAATCATCAGCGTGCACACTAGTTAGCCGTGGAGTAAAACAGGGCTCAGTACTGGGTCCCATAGTCTTTGCATTATACATGCTCCCCTTAGACAATATGATCTGAAAACATGGAAATAACTTCCATTGTTTTGCCGATGACAATTAGTTGTATCTATCAATTAAACCCAATAGGAGTAATCCAATTAGTCAAACAAGAAGCCTGTGTGAAAGACATAAGGACCCGGATGACGTTAAATGATCGTAATCTTTTCTTCTCCTAAACCCAGAAAAACAGAGGTGATCATACCAGGCCTCAGGAATCTAAGAGACACACTATCAAACCAAATAGTCAATTTAGATGGTGTTAGTGTAGCTTTGAGTTCAGTTGTCAGGAATCTTGGAGTAATATTTATCCAAAACGCAGCAGCTAGAATACTAACAGGACCAAGCAAACGAGAGCACATTACCCCAGTGCTGGCCTCCATTGACTGGCTTCCAATTGAATTCAGAATTAAGTTCAAAATCCTTCTCCTCACTTATAAGGCCCTCAGTGGGAAGGCCCCATCTTATCTCAGAGACCTCATAGAGCCGTACCGGCAGCTCTTCATTCTCAAAATGCAGGGCTACTAGTTGTTCCTAGAGTTTCCAAAAGTACAATGGGAGGTAAAGCCTTTAATTACCAAGCTCCTGTTTTATCGGTCCCAGAGACCTTTTTTTTTAGGGGCCACATGGGGAATGGTCTCTCCAAAATTCATTTAAATGGTGGTCCTATTCACCAAAAAATAAGATCAAACTTAATGGACTTCATTGGACATGTTTAAAAGACTGTTAAATAACCTGGAGGAAAGATAGTTTGGTTGTAGATGTTTTGCTTGACCATCTAATTTCCTTCTTGATGATTTCTATTCTTTATGGCTAGGGTTGTCTATTGCTGATTCTGCTTCTCCTAATGTCTTAATGTTTTAGTGTATTGTACCAAGGGTTTGAATGTCTTTTTATTGTTTGTTGTAACTTTGAGCTGCTGTCTTGGCAAAGACACTCTTGAAAAAGATATTTTTAATCTCAATTAGGTTTTCCTGGTTAAATAAAGGGTAAATAAAGGGTAAATAAATAAATAAAAATTGAGCCATTTCCTTTTGTTTTTAACATACTTACCTTATTATCCTGCAGCAAAAAATTGGAAGTGGCGTCTGTATCTTTTCTTTTGAACTTTAGGCTCATATTTCTTTAAACTAGTAACTCATGCGAGTATTAGAATCAAAACTGTAGGAAATCGTTGCAGTTCATCAGAAAACAGAGTGAACAGGAACTGCGGCAGTACCAGGGCAGTCAACGTGATCAACGGTGGTCTTCATGCTGAAGCTCAGAAATATAAAAAAAATATATTATTCAGTAAAAATACACCATATATACCAAATAATGTAAGGAAATGAATAAACAGCAGTTTTTGTCTGAAACACAACCAATAAGACTTATATAGCAGTCCTTCATTTGGTCCATTCTGCTTCTACAGTTCACATTTACTTATTTAGTTACAAGTTAGCCCAGACTTACATTTCAATTTGTGTTATAATATTCTAAAATACACATACTGCTGCTTCTTCAGTCACTGTGACTCACACACATCTCTTCCAGCTGACTGGAATTAATTAGTTAATTGACTAATTAGTGATTACACTCTCTATATAGAACTCACTGTAGTTCTGTGACTGCTTTAACCACAACAGTGTGTGATGTTCTTAATTGACCAATCAGATAGAATAAGCGGTTATTAGTGTAACTTTATCTTTATCTACAGTCTACATTTATTCTACTAAAACCAAGTGGAGGTCATATCATCACCAAGAAATTCAACATCTACTGCATATGTCCTTTGTATTCTTCAGCTGCTCGGTCTAGTGAAGATTCCTTTGCCAAAATCAAACATCACAAAATTGTTTCTTCTAACGTTTCTTCTACAGGGGCACAAAGGGTAAAAGTAAGTAAAGAGTGTAAAACTAGGAGAATAACTGCTGTGTGTAAGACTACAAAATAGCCATGAACAGGATGATTTCAACATGGGTCCACATTCATTGCAGACAAAATGTCCTTGGTGACTGAAAAGATTATAAGGGTGATATTCTTGCATATCAATCACTAAATGCACTTACATACTCAAAGATATTGATTGGTCATTTTTAGAAGTACTATCATCATGACTCAAATAAACTTGAATGAAACTTGTGTGTGGTGATGCCATTTGTTAAGTCAGTTTGCAGGCAGCATGGCCAAGCATCTTGTTGCATTTATCTGTCTTGTATGTATTATTCTTGTATGCACCTAGTTTCTAAAACTGACAGTGTCTTCCCCAGACAACTGAGATGATCCTTGTCTGAGGCAGGTCTAGATTGGCTGTTTTAACACTGTGCTCAGCACAAAAAGGATGGTGTTGATTCAACTGTTGCCCATTTTCTCCACCAATAAGGAACCTCCTAACTTCTTACTGTTGACCCCTTGACATAGCTCACAAGGGTTAAGGAATGGGAGTTAGGAACAGAAATCATTTTGAGGTATTCAGACTAAGCCGTGAATTTTTCCATCAGGTGCATTCGAGATGAGCCAGGCCTGCACAGACACAATTGCCGCCGATTTGTGCCCCGTGAATGCCGGTTAGTTTTGTGGCCAACTTGCTTTGACGTGTGCCAGTAACAGAAATCTCCTGAGACTACCCTAGGTTTTTGTATTTATATGTCTTGTATGTATTATACTTGTATGCACTTAGTTTCTGAAACTGACGTTGTCTTCCCCCAGACAACTGAGATGATCCTTGTGTGTCTGAGGCAGGTCTAGATGGGCTGTATTAAGACTGTGCTGAGTACAAAAAGGATGGTGTTGATTTTGCTAAGTTCAGATGTGTGTCTAAGATTACTCCTATCACCCCGTCTCAGCTGGCCATCTTGGAGAATGCCCATGTGCTGGCTCGATATGCTAGCATCTGGCAAATGGTTAGTCACACACATTTGACTAAACTGATTGAGTTTATGGCCTTGTAGCAGTGATAAAACATAAAGCACAGTATGTAAAATTTTTGCCAGATCAGGATTTGGGAATGGTCTTGTTTTGACATGGTGTGATCCCGCAACTATTTACCTGGATCTGGAAACATTCGGAAAAAAGTTTGCCCTCATCAGTATTTAAACCTCAGCCACAGCACTGCTGTCTCCCAGCTCTGTTTCTAATGAGATAATTCTGACTGGATCTGTCTCCTGCTGATTTGGCTGTATATTTCATGTAAGCAAATACCATTTCAGGACATGGCTGTTGTGTGGAATATATTAAACAACTAGAGAAGAGTAAGAGGCTGTTAATAATAATGAAGTAGGCTACTATAAGTTAACATTGTGTAACTGTTTTGACCTTACAGACCCTGGTTTCAAACTGCATTTTTTGTTCCAGCAACTGCTGATTTCTCTGATCACTGACTCTAAATATCAGATGAAAGGGAACAGGAATCCCAGAAAACGCATTCTCTTAACTTTGTAAGATTGTATGCGAGATACTGTGTGCATTTTGCTTGCACTACATTCTGTCTTCCTTGGTCAGAAGGATAAGCAGATACATGCAGGAGTTGTTGAGTTGGACATTAAGGTTATGTGTAGAGTGTATATGTGTTTATTGGTGTGTGGTTATCTGAGTTATCTTATCTCCATCCAGGGGTCGCCACAAGGAAGTAGTTCACATGAGTAGCTTGGCAATGTATTTACGCTGAATGCCCTTCCTTTTGCAACCCTTTCTATTTACTCTAGGCTATGGAGCCTAGGATTGTGGCTGGAGTTGCAACCCACGGGATTCGATTTCATTCACAATAGGCCAAGGCTAGCCTGGTAAGCCAGACGGCTTTCTCATTGTATTACATACAGAGAAGGTTATTCTGGGATTGTCCAATCTGCTCAGTATTCTGCTGCGGCCAGGAGGCGGGATTTTGTTACACGTCATATTGAGGGCGATAATTTTTCAACCAAAACAGTACGCAGATTTAGGTAGCTTACTACGATCAAAAATAAGCACTGAACTCGATATTATACCCTGTGTCCTTTGATTTTTCTGAGAAAAATGACAGAAGTCATTCACTATCACTAAAGCATCTTCTCTCTCTAGCAATGATGGTATACACTGTGGTTTGTTGACAACTGGAATCAGACGGTTGCTTTCCTTATGTCACATAGGTAGTTTCTCTGATTGGTTTACCCATGGTCCCGCCTTGAAATCCTGTTCAAACCCCACACTACCAGACTGATTTCTCTGTATGTTATACAATGAGACAGCTGGCTGGCTGGCCAGGCAACTAATAACTAGAATAATATTAAATGTAGTAACAGGGAATATCCAATAGGTGGCAACCTCAGACCACGTAATAAATAGGCCTGTACATCGTTTGACAAATAGAGTTAAGCTACAAACAGGCAATGGACTGTCAAGACAGTAATATATAACATGTGAACCACAATAGGACACAATAGTTATTTATGTCTGGTATACATCGATTGAAGATTAAGTCACACATGATGCAACACCCACAACAAACCCACTTTGCTTACCTACTCCATCAATACCTATCCTCATTGAACAGAAAAACATTTGCTACTATCTCAACAAAGTTTACAATAATATGGAAAATGAACTGAGAAAAAAGTTTGCAGATTTGGCATAAATTTCTATCACAGCTGACTTGTGGACAGCCAATAACAAGAGTTTTACAGAAATGACAGTGCACTGGATTAATCCCTGTGCATTACAACATGAGAAAGCTGCTATTGCTTGTCAACTAGTAGGTTGAAGACACACCTATGACTAGATTGCCAATGAAATGGAGCAGATACACACATTGTTTGGCCTTAGTGGGAAAGTAACAGCCACAGTTACAGACAATGGTTTCAGTTTTATGAAAGTGTTACAGTTGGATCAGAAAGCAGCGAGAGGTGGAGCTGAGGCTGCAGCTGAAGTGGTGTGGTGCTGATGAGTGGCGTGGTGCTGACAGTTGCACAGACCTGTCGACTGTTTAAATGAACATTTGTAACTTTAAAACAAGAGGAGAAAACCAATGGAAGCTCAGCTATCGACATAAACGCTCCATTGATGCAATACCAAAAGTGCTTGGAGCATCAATATTATCAATCTACCCAGCTCTAAACCACATCACAGACAGCCTACATGTTGTCTGAATGCTGCTGCCAATTTCAGATGTTCATAATTACTTTTTCACATGAGGCCATGTAGGTTAAGATAATATATGAAATAATAACTTAAAATCAGCATCAGAGATAGCCTTAGCTTCAGTAGATTGTTCAGCTTTAAGCTCAATCTCAGGAAGAAGAAGTCTATCAAAGCCTAACACACTTGGTATGGCAGATGTTCAAGTACTACCAAAAGCATGTAAAATTGACTTTCAACATAATATACAGTTACCTGGGCTATGGGATAGCCCATTTTGTCACCATGGATACAGACAATATCAACTATTCCTCCACAAAAAGACACATCTTTAGATAAGCTGTCCTGTCTGACCTGTCCGATATGTTGATGACATGTGGGTCAAGTTAAAACTGAGGAAGTCGAAACCTTCACCGAGCCTATCAGTGCTGTGGACAAGAACATCAAGTTCCCCCGTGAGGATACCAAAGAGACTGGCCTGGCCTTCTTGGACTGTGCTGTGGTCATATGTGAAGACAGGAAACTCCAGGTAGAAGTTTACAGGAAGCCCACTCACAAGGATCAATATCTCCTCTTCGACTCTCACCACCCATGACAACACAAACTAGGAGTCATCAGGACCTTACAACACAGAGCTCAGGAGGTGCCCACAAGCTCAGAAGGGAAACAGAAAGAGGAACATCACATCCACAAGGCCCTGAGATCCTGTGGATACCCTAACTGGGTATTTAATCCATAATTAGGTGCAAAAAGAACAGAGAGGAACTAGATCCAAGAAGAACTGTGTGTTAAAGTCCAGACAGACACAGTTTCACAACAATAGGCCAATTAACTTCAGAGAAGGTAAGTTATGCTAATTCTCAGGACGACTTCCCCATTGATACCAACACAGGCCATACACCTGCTTAACAAGACCGATAATACTTCAGCCTCTCATTGGGTTAAACTCTGGTTAAACCACAGTGTTATAAACCCATCTCACAGACCAGTCTACTTAAGAACTGAGAAAGTCCCTTCGATGAGGGACAAAATGTCCTCTGTGTCCTAACTATGTCCAGTTTCCTTCTTTTCAATCTTTTAAAATTATGACTACCTGGATTACTGAGAACCTACACAGCATGAACCTAATCTACGCTGATGACATCCAGTTATACTGTTCATTCAAAGAGTCTGAGTTTAATAAATTAACTGATTTATTGGAATTTCTGTCTTGCATTAAGAATTGGTTAAACAATAACTACTTACAACTGAACACACAAAAGACTGAAACCTTATCACTGCTCAAGGCCAGAAAATACCTCAAATCAAACAGCACCTTTGTTACTTGGGTTTCTCTGTCCAGTTGAGTCGAAGAGACCATGGAGTTTTGTTTGACCATTCGATGTCTCTGGAGATCATTTTAGACAGTTGGTCAAAAATTGTTTTTTAAAAGCCAGGCTTTTAACAGGCACCAAAGGAAGGGAACACATTACCAGTTTTATCCACAAAGGGGTCAGGAGTCACAGGAGGAGTCACAGGAGTTCGTTCATGTCCACTGATGTCACCTGCCTGCACCTCTTCCAGACACAGGGGCTGCACTTTTATTATAAGTTATAGATTTTTGCTATACTATTAAAGCACTAGTTTCCTAATGTTATGGTTTTGATCATTAAGTCACTTTATTTTGTGCGCACTTAAACCATCATAACTTTTTCTTGTTCTTTCTTTTTACATTTTGTACTGTGTATATTTTATACAATTAACTGTTCGAACGTCCAACAGCTTGGATACTGTTTTTAAAGCAGATACACTGAAACAAAAAAAACCCAAAACATCATTTGCATGACTCATTTTGTCACGCCTGCCTGGTCTTGATTACTACACTAGCTAATAGCATCAATGTGACCTTGACCCCAATGAGATTTTCTTTCTGTAAGTCCAAGTTTTCATCAAATAAATGCAGAAAAGCACATGTGGCAGGGTTTAGGTTTTGGTGTTTATTTTAAAAGCTTCCATCTGTCAACTGGGACACTTGTCATGTGTAACTACAGCAAAGTGCATCTCCTACCATTAATTTATACATTAAGTGCTGATATTTTATCCAAATCCAGGTTTTTAGGTTTTCAGAATAACAAAGGGTTTTCCCACAGGAAAGTCAGCACAGTACAGTCTTTACATGGATTCTCAGGAGGTGGAGTGCTATTGACGGCTGATGGGCCTGCGGCTGTGGTTGGCCGTCTCCATGCAGGAGGTTCTCACATGTTGGTGCTCATCCTGGTCTGGCTGTTGGCTGGCGTCAGTTCACCCTGACTGCCTTCTCGAGGTGGAGACTGGAGGCACAACATGAGAAGACTGTTAGGATCAGAGGAGTGCTCACGACAAACTGTTTTGCTACCATTTCAGAAGCAACAGAAAGGGAGTGACAAAACAAACTATTCAACGTAACATAATGGGCTGACGAGTTTAACTATTTGTTTAGGCTTATGTGAGTTTAAATCATCTCCAAACAAAAGGAAGAATAGTTTTCATTGTGACTTTTATTTTCCCAAAATCCAACTTGGATCAAATTTCAAATAAAAGTTTATATAGGTATTTTTATAGTCATTTTGTAGCTCGCATTCATTGATTTATGGACATTTTATGCATTTTTTTAACAACCTGGTTTAAACTACTTTACCCATAGGGCAGAAAGTAACACCATCTGCAAAAAATTGGGCCCTGTTTGTGTTTTTCTGGTAAACATCAGTATCAGATCACAGTGGAAGTTCATGTTGGACTTGTAATGTGGCAGAGCAGTTCACCTTGACATGGATCTGGTTGCGAAGTACTGCTGCTCTGAGGATCATGGCTTTGGCACGTCTCTGGAACTCCTTGCCCATATGCAGTGATTTCTCAAAGGTGGTGCTCCTTTGGTCCACATCCCGTGCATACAGAATCTGCCATTAACAGGCCAGTGGTCAGAGTTCATAGAGAGAGAGCCTGCTCTTTTGAATCTTTTTTTTTTACCTTGCTATGCGAGTCGATGCGTGCGTTGATGAGCCCCTCCAGAATGAGCTGTGTGAGTTCATCCTCCAGAGCTGCTACTGTGGTGTTAAAGGCCTGGGCCATCTTAGTCATGTCTGCTGACACGTAAGGACTGAAATACTGCACAAACCAATCAACACTTGGTTAAAAAAGCTATTATTTTCGAGCAAGTTGGATTAGTTCTGATCTGCCAGACTCATTTTTGCAAAAAACAAAATAGTTTGAAAATAGTACATTTAAAACACCTAACAGTAACAGCTACATTACAGAGAATATAAAATATAGGACTGTGCTGACGTCTACAGGTTTTGTGGCAAAAAGACAAGCTTGTCAGCAGCATCAGACTTGAGTGATGACCACATTACCGCTGCTTACCACTGACCCTACACATACTACAGTAGTTACAACAGAGTAGATGTGTGTTTACATTGAAACTAATATTTTCACCCTTCATCAGTCATCCCACTGTGATCCACCTCTCCACCTCATTTGAACAGAGTATTCAAACCAGTCACGAGTTACACATTTATACAAAGTGTGACCTGATTATACTTTAGTTGTCCCTGCTCTGGGGAAGTGAGAACTAAAATGTAATGTCAAAGGTGTCATGTGCTAATAGCAGTAATAGAATTATACTTGCTTGAACTTTAATTTAACTGTAATTTGTTGTAAAAATGCTCTGTTATATTTTCTTTCATCTGGACCAGAGATTAAACTATTTCAGATGTTGTTTATTAGTTATATGTGGGCCACCTTTAAAACTAAATATTACAAATACAGCAGTCCGCAGCTTCAAATAAGGTGGTTGTCTAATTGTCTTTAAAAAGTCCATTTTACTCAGGTCTATTATAACTGAGGTAAACGGTCTAGGTCTCAGAGGCTGAAGTGCACTGGCTCTCACTACAGTCTTCACCCACCCGTCTGTCCTGAACTTTCTGCCTGACTTCCTTAGAAGCACCTCTGGAATTAGTTCAAATTAAGTTTCAAGAAAGTTTCAATATATTAAGTTTAAATATTTTATAGATATTGCCAAAAGTAAGTATTATCTAATTCCACTAGTTAATTTTACATTAAATATCCTCCTTTTTAAGAAGTTCTTAAGAAGCACCCTGTAAATAAGTGGTGTAAAATAGCAAACTGTCCTAAGTGGGACTTCAACCTGTGACTCAGGCCTAGTACTCTCCTACATGCACATAGACACACACTTGTTTATGGACACTGTGCAATTGCATGCACTGCAGTGCAAAAATATATTTTTATTTCTTGGAAATAGAACTTCTGTGAAGTAGCCTATGATATGTAATATTATAATTTAACAGGTCAAAATAATGTTTTTTTCACTTTTTATTTTGTTTAATTGTTTATATAATTAGGAGATCACAGTGGGGGGTGAGGGGTAATGGGGGAAGGGGAGTGTTGATACTTCTTGCCATTACCATGCAATGACATCATGGCCATTCTCCAGTGAAACTGCCCCCTAATGTTTATAAAGTCATAAACTTTTTTTTGAGCAGTGCCCCTGGCGGTGATATAGAGAATTGCGTCGCAAACACTGCACTCTGATGTTGAAAGGTGGAATTATATTCGATTTTTGGAAAATTACACTACAGTTGTTGGGGATTTTGCATGACCCTGAGGAGGCTCTCACTTCAGCTGATGAGAGGGTGAATACTGAATTGTGTCAGTTGCAGTCCAGTGATGTGCATTTGCAACCATGTTCTTAACAAATACAGATTTTTGTGGGTTTTTTGACCAGTGGGAGAAGGGCTTTGTAATGAAAAGAATGTAAGTGGCTTGATACCTTTGTCCTTCTGTTGAGCTCACCTGAATTAAGGCTCTGTTCCGGATCTGGCTGTAAAGTGTTTTGACGTGTGGGGCCAGGTACATGTCCAACAGCAGGTTATCCTACACATACAGGTAGGATCATACACTCTTTTATTACATACAGAAATTACATTCAGCAAAAGTCACTTTTACCTTCATTTCATCCAGCAGTTTAAGACAAGATGCATATTTGGACTCATAGAATTTGAAGATAATGTCTCGAATCTGAGGTTCCAACTCTAAAAATAACTTAAAGGAGCTGAGGAAATAAAACACAACACACTGGATCAGAACACAGCTCCGACAGCGCTGTGGTGCAGGGATCATCAGACCCCTTCCTACCTGCTAGAGATGACGTTGCGTTGCAGCTCCTGCCGGTCAAACGTGGCCAGAGCACACAAGCCTCCGTACACAGCTACATTACTGGGAGAAAGAAGCTGTGGAAACACACAAACACTCAAGGTAAACACACACCATTTAGATGATAATGGAGCAGGTAGTGGGAACATTACTCATTTCAGCTCACCTCCGGACAGTCACAGTGGTCAAATGATGCCTGCAGAAAGCACTTGGCAGCTGGTTTGTATTTTCGAGATGCCAGCTCTGCTAATCCTAAAAAAAACAAAAAACAGGCAGAGACCACAGCCTGTGTATAAGAAAGGCAGCTGTGCTGAGAGAAGTCATATTACATCAGCATAGGCAGACATACCAGCAGCACATTTTAGTTTGGTGAGAACTGCTTGATTTTGGCTATCTCTCTCCCCTCTTTGCTAAAAAAAATAAAATAAAGAAAATATGAATATTCAAAGAACACTTCTCATTTTCTTAAATTGTGTTTGTGTGAAATACAAGAATGAGCAGGCACTCACTTCTGCAATCTCGGGGGTGGATTCTGCCTTGTTGACGTAGCTCAGAACATGGGACCAGTTCTGAAGGTAAACACTAACCTGTAGAAGCAAACAGACATCTTATCAAGTTAACAACAAAGTTATCAAGAATAAAGAATAAAATATAAAGAAGGGAGTAAGCCCTGGTGTCTAGTGGTGCGAGAGCTTGCTGCTACAGTAAACATTAGACTGTTTCAGGTTTGTTCACTGCTTTCTGATCATTAAATTCATAAAGCTGAGTCAATTTGGTACAATTTAGGGACTCACTATTTAATGTTCTGTTTGTGCAGACAATAAATGCTTTAATTCACAAAGTTAAAGCCATATGACATTGATTAAAAGTGGAACCAGCTGTTAATAATAAATGCTTGCTTTGTTCCTGAAGAAAGTACAACATTTAGGATGTTCTTGGAATACTACTGTTTGTTCCAAATACAAGGCATAATTCATTTAAAAACATTCCCGTTTGATCTTTTCCCTTTTGCTTTTCTTTTTGCTCCATAGAAGATTATCTGTCATTATCAACAGACAGCAGTGTTTAGCTCCACCTTTTGAAAGTGGATAACTGACTTGGACCCAAAACCAGTGTTCCTATAGTGGTCAGGTTTTCTCAGGACCCTTTGGGTCATGGAAACATCCCTTATTTCTGTGTTGTTGTTGAGTTGTGTGGACCAAGATACTTTGTAACATATCATTATAAAAATCTGTGTGTAGATATAGCCTTGGGTTTTTCATAGTTAACACATTACAACATAAATGGTAAAAATAAACTGAAATGACATCACATGCTTGAAGACTGTACCTTGATGACATTCAGACACATATTAATGACATGTTTAGCACTGGTGCAGTAGTCTCTGGCTCGAGAGTAGCACTTGAGAGCATTACTGAGGTCGCCACAATCCAAATAATGGTCTCCCAAGTCATCGTGGCCTCTTCTGCAAAGAAATATGGTTTACTCAGAAAAAGCAACTGTCTTGTTTTTTTGGTTTTTATGAACATCCCTTTGCCTTGTACCTGATGCTCTCTTTAATTGAGTTGCCTTTGTAGTTTTTCAAGTCCGTGTCCAGTTTTTCCAGTTTAAGCAGCGCCTTTTTCCTGGTGGATTCCGCCCAAGCAGAGTCCAGAGGAGGCGGAACTATGCCCCCCTCAGGCACTGTATCAGGAGCACCCTGCACTTCCCTACAAGTGAACACACATCAGGTCAATTTAGCTTCCACATTGAACAGTGAATCTGTGGAATCAGTGTTATTCTCACCGTGTGGCGTCTGTGAGCTTGCGGTGAATCTCTTCGTAACTGTCGACATTAAATGTTCTTTGAACAAAGGTCAGGGCCATTTTCAGGGCTTCCACTCGGAGCTGAGGGCAGTGCTCAGCGATGAACTGTAACCTTTCAATGCGCATTAACCCACTGTAGCTGGTGGCATACTGCTCCAGGTCCTGCACAAAACAATAGGCAACAATAAGGCCATGACAAAATAGGGAAACCATAGTGTCCCTGTGGCTAGTATATTACAATGTTGTATCAATAGGAACCATTTATTATTCAAAGCTATGCCCCTAACTTCTCTGCATAATCTGTTTTTCTACAGTATTTTCTATTGAAATGTTGATAATATTTCAGTAGGTTTGTTAAATACCAGAGTAGGGTTCTCCACTATGTAGTTTGTGTCTGGCGCATTCTGTTGATCCTCCTGGGGGTCCGCATCAATCTGCATTGGTTCCACAGCCCCCTGAGTGGAAAAACAGCACACCACATAGAGTCAGCAAGCCATAGTTCACTTCTTTATGGAAGAGCAGGAAATACGCTGGCCGTCTCCACATTGCCAAAAAACCCGCATAACTATTGACAGACTACACAAATAGTTGACATTATTTAATTTCAAACAAATCATGTTAGGGATAAATATACAAAACACACTGACCAACTAACTACTTTGTTTTTAGTTTAAAATGTCATATGTCCGGCTGTTTGTTGTCATTGTTAAAAACTGTTCAAGAAGTAAACCTGTTTGTTGCTGCTAGCCACATGCTAACAATCGCTAGGTCTAAGTCTTGTCGGTTAACACAGCGTGTTTTGTTCAAGTGTAACTTTTTGCTGGTTACAAACATATCGAAAATGCATACAAGGTGTATGACAAATCACAGGACAACAGCTGTTTCTTGAGTTCAACAACTCTTTATTATGATACTGTTATTAGCATACAGGCCCGTAATCGCCGCTATCTCTCCTACTAGCGTTAGCTAAATGTTACTTCAGTGTCACAGATGGGTTTGTATTAATCGTGCACACCTAAAGGAATTGGTTATGCCACATAAGACAACACCAGTACGTTTCGAAATCGACAGTCATTCGCTTGTGGTGAGGATAAAATGCTACCGAGACTTAGGTTGTGGGACGCCAACTATTATTCATGAATGGTCTGTGACATGCTAAAGCTACGCTTTACAATTTACTACTGCGTCCACCAATTTAGTTTATATTTCTTCGACTTTTATTTTAACGTTTCGAGCAAATGAAGAGAAGCGAATGGTGCATTCGCCATGTTAAACAGTACTAATTAAACATAGCAACTGCGGCCAAGTTTCATTAGCTTTCCTGGAGAGCGTGCTAACTGCTCCGTCCTGCGGTACCAGAGATGAGCTACAGACACTCACCTGAAAGTTAAACACCTGCACAGGTAAAGGCATCTTCTCTGAGCTCTTAAGTGGCGCTATTGTCTGGGGGGAGCTCAAACATCAGAATGTTGTGCGGTGCACAGTGCAGACTAGACTGAAGCTACGATCATGGGCCAATCACTGCGCATGCGCAGAGGAACTGGCTCGTTTGACATACAATAAAACAATCGACTACTGATTTGAGGAGCTCAGTGTGTGAAATTAAAGTTAATCAAACTTGGTCAAATAAAGTGGAATGTTTTGTTTTGTTTCGAATTGTTCGGGATGTGTTCTCACTGAAGCGGTAAAACGAGGCGCCAAAGAAGCATCAAACTATTCTTTAAACTTATCAGAGACAGAAGAAGGTTCGCAGCCTAAAATATAACAAGGTAACACAAGTAAATGCAAATAATTAAGAGAAATGGTACCTAGTTACCCACTTACCACCCACCCACTTCCAAACGAGACCAGTAGCTCCAAATTATCCATATTTTCTTCCCTATTCAATCTAAAGATAGGCTTGTCGCCTAGCTTTTCAGCCTTTATACAGAGAAACTGAAAAGGGACCGTCAGGTCTGTCATTCATGTGTAAGGTGAGTGGAACACGTGAGAGGGTCACAGGGACACTCACTCAGAGGTGGAGAATCTGGTGAGTGGGTGGTGTAATGTTGAAATGTCTTTTAGTGAGAACCTAAACAACGATCTGTACATATAATTTGATTATGAGCTTTATGGGTTCGTTGCTTTAATCTGGATCATCCACAAACATTTTGTCTGCAAACATCGGCTCATTTACTTGGTAAGTCAACATTCCCAATATTTGCGGCATTATGTACCAAATGTGTATTTTATTCATACAATTCAGTTAAATAAAGGCTACAGTACACAGACGACACTCAACATCAGGATTGACATTCAGAGTCCGTCAGTTTCTATCGTTTTTTTCTTCCTCAGAGATGGGTGCACTAAATTATGGCTTATTCTCTCCATTCACGCCAAAAGATAAATTAATTCGTCTTTTTAAATTGTTGCGCATTAAGCTTGCATTGTGCCCTCTAAAAATACTGTATTATGTTTGTATTATTGCATTGCATATTATTCCAGATATCACCAAAAAGAAGAAAAGGAAGCAGCTGTAAGATATTACAGAGGAATGTGAGTGTGTGAAGGGCCATAGGACAGCGGTATGGGCCAGTGTCATTCTAATCCTCTGGATGCTGACTGTTCACTGTGATCGTTACACATCACAATCCCTTTTTCTTATCCCTATTAATAGACAACCACCGGCCCATTTAACAGTATGAAAAGTAGGCGACACCATTCCCTTCTGATTTTAGCCACATCCATTCAGACTATTAAAAAAAAGACATATTCCAATGGTTGAATTAAAACATGAAACTACAGGCAGCTCTCATTCTCACTGTGGTTGCCTTTCCCTCCGCACAGACTACACTATTTCAAACGTTTGTCCAAAAATGGTGTCATTAAATCAATCAACATTAAATTTACCCCACACCCACATAACCAATAGATCTCATCCCATCATCTACTCATCTACTGATAAGTGAAGCTCTCTCCTTCAGTTCCGTGTCGTGTGGTGGTGCACAGTGTGTAGCTTGCTGCGCTAGAGACGCGCGGCGAGTCAGAAGTGCGCAGCTGTCAGCCGCACATTTGACTCACATGGACGCACACAATATTAGACGCATTTGAGCTGACCAGTGTATGGCTCTGCACTAAAGGAAACGCTCAGCTGCTGGACTTAACAGTGAGTCAATGCGTTTACGTGTTAATCTGCTGACAGCGTGCGAGCTAGCTACACACCGGGAAGGACGCTTAGAGCCCAGCATCACCGCACTTTCCAGCTAACGTCTCCGTGTTCTTCCTAAACCCGCTCTCTGCCTTTTCGCGACAGTGTGATGCGCGGATGTGAATATTCCAGAGGACAAACAGGCTCAACGAACACCGGCTCTGTGTTTTTCACATGGGCGAGGACGAGCAGCGCCCCAACGCCAGGATTCGCCGCCAAGAAAACGAGGAGAGCGGAGCCTGTTTGGACCCCGACAGAGAGCGCAAATATGCCGAACTTTTCGAGCAGCTGGACCTGAACAAAGATGGCAAGGTTGATATCAGTGAGTTGAGGCTTGGACTGGCTGCTCGTGGTTTACACCGAGGAAAGGCTGAGGAGGTGAGCCACAGACAGACCAGCCGTTAGCCCACATTGAAACCTTCATTAGCCTTATTAGCCCCCTTCCACTAACAGCACATTAGTGGAACCTACCCCACAGATCTCACTGAGAACATTTTTATATGTCATTAATAGGATTTAAAGACAAAAAGCAAACACTTGTATGAAGATTAAGTAGTAACAGCCTACAGCTAGATTGTGACAAAAAGTTAAACAAAAAGAAAATATGATATTTATGTCAAAATCTTGTAAAGGGGTCTATACGTTTTTAGTTCAAAGATTAGTAAGACCTGTGCTCCCCCTGAAAACTGTTACAGAACTATTAATTTCATATTCACTGGTGTCATATGAATTCCGTTTCCGTTTTGGTTATGTTCTTTGCTTGAGCTTCTTTGCTCCTGTCCCACGTGTAAAACAATACAGTCTTTATGGATAAATATTTGATCAGGCTGCAACTCAAACCTTGCACTGTGCTGACGAGTCCTTCTCAGTCTGTCACTGAGAAGTTTGGTTTCAGTCAACAGATGTCATGTTATGTAATGAACTGTATATTAATATGTTCCTACGTAATTTGTGTGCAGCTTTTTTCTTGCTTTCATTGTCCTGTCTAAAGAAAAAAGGCTGGGTAATCAGGAAAATTAAGTCAGTCATGGAGTGCAGTGCCTTACATGATATCTTCTGCTCCATGCCATTGTGTGCACTACTCTACCCTCACTACCTGTATGTGCTGTTTTTTTTCCACCTGTAAATGGGATAAATAACACATCTTTCTGCATCGACAGATCGTCCTTGAAAGTGACACCAACCGTGATGGACTGCTGGACTTGGAAGAGTTTTCTCAGTTCTTGCGGACTCATGAGAAGAGGCTGTGGCTCATGTTCAACAGCCTGGATCACAACAACGATGGTGTGGGCACATACACCTACACTAACTCTCACTCTGCCAATTCCAGCTACTGCTTTTCTAGTAACACACACACATTTGGTTGAGTACGTGAATTTATTTGTGGTTGTTTCTAAAGGTCGGATTGATGTGGGTGAGATCCAACAATCATTGCACAACCTTGGAGTGGAGGTGACCATGGAGCAGGCCTCCCGAATACTGCAGAGGTAAGAGAGACACAGGGAACATGAAACATGGGTGGAGAATCCGTTCCTTTTTTTGTTTTGTTTTGTTTTTTAGACATTTCTTATTCTTATTCTTCTACAGCAGTTACTTGTTTTGTTCATTTGATCACAAAAAGCACAAACAAAAAGCTTGGTGGTGTTATCAGGAGCTAAAAAGTCCCAGTCTGTAAAAAGAAACATCATCAGTTCAAAGGAGGAAATGAATGAAATGTTACTGATCCACTGTACACTGAGGAAGAATATTTAATGGGAAAAAAGGGGGGAAAAGATTTTTTTTTAAATCTGGGTTGTTGGAGGACTGAGTTAGACACTGTAATATGATGAACTAAGTGGCAAAAATTAATAAAGAAAAAAATGAATATTACAGGAAAGGGTTTGATAATTTTTAAAATGATGGTAAAGCATTGGAACCCTTTAATGAAATAATGGGGATAAAACAACTACTTTTTGTGTAGTTAGATGCACTTAGTGAGGCACTGCGGCATGTCATCTGTATGGAGTTTCCACTGGAGCAGTACGGGACAGGTCAGTCTAGCTTAGTTTGGATGAGTATCTCTTGTGTTTCCAATGAGCTGTTGCAGGAGAGAGACGTCTGCTACAGAAACAGTGATGCTACACAAGTTGTGCTGTGTTTATAAGAGATATAAATAATTTTTATTTATCATATTTATATCACAGACTTACAAAAATAAAAAAGATGTGTAGTCAATAATTCATATAAACCCTGGTATATAGTGGTGCATGACGCTGGAGGTACATCCATATGTTCCTGAAACTTTAGACTGTTTCAGGTTTATTCACATAATAAACATTAAATCCATAGAGCTGTGTCAGTTTCCTATGATTTTGTGGAGTCACTATTTAATGTTTTGTTTTGATGATAAACAACATTTGGCCTGTTTTCTCTTGAAAGATGATTTGTCCCGAGAACAAGGCAAAAAAATAATAATAATTTGATGTTTTTCCTTTTACTTCTGGTTTTCTCTTGTGTGAGGATTATCGACCCTCCTTTTAAGAGGGCCATAAGAGCAACACAAAGAGCACTATACCAGAGCAGATTTACAAACCACACCAATGTAAACCCTTTTTCTACATAAAAAATGCTGTTGGCATTTACTTAGTGACAGACGGAGATGCCCTTTCATTTAAGCAACTAACCTCACTGACGTCTTTGTAGGAGCGTCACTGCTTACCACTCACCAATGTCTGCAAAAGTCCAAATCTGCCTGGACTCTCAAACACATTCCAGCTCCAAGTGCCCTATATTTCTTGATAAAGTTTGTCCTACACGTAATATCCATCTCAGCTGTGAATTTACTGTTGACAGTGTCGAAACAGTGACACTGGGCAGGGTTTTGAATGTGACCTTGTGCTAATTGAGCTGAATGGCATGATACTGTAGTATTGATGCAGTGGATGGATACATTAGTTACTGTCTTATTAGTCGACCAAACACAGTGGTATTTAGAGCAGTTGCAAGTTGTATTTTTTTTAACATTTATGTGCACTGCTATCTATCTGCCGGTCCATATCAACTATCTTTATGCTATTAAGGCTATTACTGCTCAACCAAAACTTTGGTAATCTTAGATTCAATGGCACTACTTAAGTGTAAAGATAGGTCACGTGCTGCATTGAGTTTTGCTCCATTCTTCACTTGGTCCATGAGCTACTGGTAATTTGCCTTTGAGCCCATCTTGAGTCACATCCACATCCAGACGGAAAAATATAGGGTGGTTTTCATGCCATTTCTGGAGCTGGACTTCTGGGTTCTGCTAGTTCTGGGTTGAGGTTACAAAAGCCTTGATCTCGACTGCTCTCCACTGCAGACATAATGGACTTCCAGACATCCATACAGCCTTTGATCTCATCCTCCAGATTAATCCTCTCAGCAGCAAACTAATTATTCGATTCTGAGAAATCACTCAGCTGCCCATCACATTTTGTTTTCCTATTCCCGGTGTTGCTGCCACTTCATGTCTAGCTTCAGAGACATTTTATGGTGGTTCCTCTTCTCACTGGATAGATTTTCACAGAAATCTTGGTTATCATAATTTGTGAGCAGTTCTTAAAGATTGTCAACATGGTTTACATTAGCTGCAGTAGACACATTATCTCTCTGCTTCATACACTTTCTATGCGGTCCATTAATCACCCATCCCATTCCAATAGGGTGCATATCGCATATAGTCTCCTTTACTGTTGATCACTTCCCACGGCTCGATCAACTTGTAAACATTTGTGCCAACCAACAATTATGTATCAGAGGTGATGTGGAGAATGTAAAAGCACTGCAGGTAACACCATTTTGTTAATTCCTTTTCATGGATTATATTGCCCATGGTTACAGGTATTTCCTCCTGGGTGAACAGTATGTATGTATGTATGCAGTATGTGAACTTTTTTATGGTTTTTATTTAGCAGGACATGTCAGACTCAAACCTTGAATTTATTAGATCTCATATTATATCAATGGTTCAGTGTAACTTATAACCTGTGTAACTGAGTGATATCTTTAAAAGGTATAAACATGGGGCCGTCAGTTGTATAATGTATGTTATGACCTGCTAAGTGGGCGTTTCTGACACAAGTGGAGTTTAGCATTGGTGTAGGTCAGGAGGGATTTATCTTGGAAGAGCATCAGTGTTAAATGATACTTCTTGGCATAGGTTCTCTGTGCAGAGGGCTCTTTTCCCACATCTACATTGTGTTGGAAAGTCTGCTATTTCTGTTTGTTAAGTCTCCACGATCCCAGTAACCATTCTGAATATCATACCATATCCATCTTCTCACAGCCCACAACAGGCTGGTTTACACATTGTTTGAC
Organism: Rhyacichthys aspro; assembly: GCA_036850595.1. Taxonomy (NCBI): domain Eukaryota; kingdom Metazoa; phylum Chordata; class Actinopteri; order Gobiiformes; family Rhyacichthyidae; genus Rhyacichthys; species Rhyacichthys aspro. The sequence goes on along the minus strand of CM072155.1, from coordinate 482,648 downwards.
AAACATTTTGCCTCATTAACAGCATATGTGGACCTCAATGCACCAACTGAGTACTTGAACAGCCATTCTGTGGCTGCTTCTTGAGTACATTAGTGTCCCACTGAAGTACATTAACGTCCTCTATGATCTCTACAACAACAGTACATGCAGGGCAGTCTCTTTAAAAAATATAAGAGTATAACTCTCTAAAAATGGGGTGCACGGTAGCGGAGTGGTTAGCGCTCCCGCTTCACAGCAAGAAGGTCGTGAGTACGAATCCCGGCCGACCCAACCTCCCACCGTCCAAAGACATGCATGTATAGGTGAATTGGTGACTCTAAAGTGCCCCTAGTGGATGAATGTGAGAGTGAATTGTTGTCTGTCAATGTACGTCTAAGTGTCAGCCCTGCGACGAACTGGCCACTGTCCAGGGTGTACCCCGCCTAAGGCCCAAAGCAGCTGGGATAGGCTCCAGCCACCTGCGACCCCACAAAGTGGGATAAGCGGTAGAAGATGAAATGAAATGAAAAAAACTATTTACATATATACAGTTGTCCCTCACTATAACGCGGTTCACCTTTCGCAGTCTCGCTGTTTCGCAGATTTTTTTAGTGCAATTTTGCATGCTTTTTTTTTTTTTTTTTTCAGTGTATGAACGCGCATTGTGTTCTGTGTCCTGATTGGCTAAGGGAGAACTTGTGCATTGTGTTCTGCGTCTTGATTGGCTAAGGGAGAACTCGCGCATTGTGTTCTGCGTCCTGATTGGCTAAGAGACTGTAGACCATTGTCAATCAATCTCCTCTGTGCCATATCTCCTGTACAGTACAGAATGCTTTCGGCTTGCTTGTTGCTGATCACTCTGTCTGACATACAACACTGTAGACGTATGTACTGCGGTCAGCCAGTCAGATAGTCCACAATCCGTACACCACTGGGGCATCCACCTGCATCGCTGTCAGCTTCTCAGCCAACAGAGCCGGCCTGATGGTGTCAAACGCACTTGAGAAATCAAAAAACATGATTCTCACAGTGCTTGCTGGCTTGTCCAGGTGGCTGTTGAGCAGGCAGTCCATTGTCCACTCCAACATAGGGGAACTGACGGGGATCCTGAAGAGGTTGGATCACAGGCAGGAGCTGTTCCAGGATGAGTCTTTCCAGTGTCACAGGCTGGAGCTGAGTCTTTCAAGTTTCAAAAATCTATCAAAATAGGGCTAGTTGTGGACTTAAAAAGTATGCAAATGTTATAATAGTTACCTGTGTTTCAGACTCTTTAGTATTCATAGTCAATGTGAGCACCATGAGTGAGGGCAGTAGGCTAAGGGGCTAAGTATGCTTGACCGTTATTGCAGTTGAAAGCAGTATCAGTATGCAATTTCAGTCACCAAACATGACGACACCTGTCGGACCAATTTGGCACCCCTGTGTTAGAGAATGATGCAGTGGGCAATTTCATATATCAAACAAACTGTATTTTTAACACCAGCATTATTCCTTAGCTCATTTATGATTCATCATCAGGAACAAGACTGCTGAATTGCACTTGCATTACAAATGTGTTAAAACAAGTTTGTTTTTGGTATTAGGTGCTCCATGTACTGACACGTACGAAAAGTAGAGCAATTGAGAGAAAAGTGTTTTTAACTGACTATAGCTTTATTCTCAGATCCTACCTAAAAATATTGTATGTTGTTTTATATAAAACCCACTAAACTAAACTCCATTTTGAAAAATAGTATTTAATTTTATTATCAACGTCCATATCTGTTCGTCTCAGCTGCTCTGCATTGCTCAGGGTGGCATCCATTAAAAACTTAAACTTAACTTTTAGGGGACAGCACAGAGCCCTTTCTGAGCCACTGACACAAGCTACATCCTGTCAATACTGCCTTCCTTAACTGTGTGAGATATCACAAAAACATGACATTGATGATCCTCGTTGGCAAAACTGTCTGACGTGCTTCCAAACTGCTCAAACCCCTATGCCTATCAATCAAAAAATGCACTATACTCCCCGACACTCATCCATGTTGTCTATATTTTGTCCCAATGGACAGGTATGGAATTGCTGTTTGTAATTGTTCATGTTGGATATGTGTTCTCTTCAGTATGGACAGGGATGGTACTCTGACCATTGACTGGAATGAATGGAGAGATCACTTTCTGTTCAACCCTCTGCACAACATGGAGGCGATAGTGCACCACTGGAAACATTCCTACGTAAGTCCACAGCTCCATCATGTGTATAGTACAAAATTACAAATATACATTTTTTTCTTCATTTTCAGCTTACACGTAATGCTAAGAGATGTTTGTACTGTGTGTTTAGATGTTAGACATAGGGGAGGCTCTGACAGTGCCAGATGAGTTCTCAGAACGGGAGCGTCGCTCAGGTCTGGTCTGGAGGCAGCTAGTGGCGGGGGCTATGGCAGGAGCTGTGTCCAGGACTGGGACTGCTCCTCTTGACCGCCTTAAAGTCTTCCTCCAGGTCAGGAAGAGCACAGGGTTGCACTGTTTGTTGGTGTCACTTAAATGTATATTTTGAAAACCCATTAGGTAGAATAATTGTTCTGTATTAGGAATATTGTTGCTGCAACTGTAAAGCTGCAAACCTTTGCTTATAAATGTAGCAACAGTAAAAGAGTGTTTTTTGTGACAGGTGCATGGCTCTACATCTCGGGGAATTAACCTGTGGGCAGGCCTCAGGGGAATGGTCCAGGAGGGGGGGGTCTTCTCTCTGTGGAGGGGAAATGGCATCAACGTACTCAAGATTGCACCTGAATCTGCAATCAAGTTCATGGCCTATGAACAGGTCAGAGTCTGCTGCTTTGTGAAGTTATATAATAAATGTGTATTTTGAACTAGTTTTTGCAATGTTTTCTTTCTAGATTAAATGGATAATCCGTGGAAGCAAGGAGGGGGATGTGTTAAGGGTCCAAGAAAGGTTCATTGCTGGTTCTCTGGCTGGAGCCACTGCCCAGACAATAATCTACCCAATGGAGGTCATACATTTTCATATTTTAATACTATCGTTCATGTTTGTTCATTTTTTCATAATGCACCAGTGTTCAGACCCGGCTCTATTAAAAGACTTGATATTAATTCTTTGGCAGGTGCTGAAGACTCGTCTGACTCTGAGAAAAACTGGTCAGTACTCAGGGATGGTGGACTGTGCCAGACAGATTCTGAAGACAGAGGGAGTGCGGGCTTTTTACAGGGGCTACCTGCCAAATACACTGGGCATTATTCCATACGCAGGAATCGATCTGGCTGTCTATGAGGTGTGTATACTACATGCTGTGAGTGACATATTAGTCACGTATTTAATAGGGGTGTGACAAGATATCATGCCACAAGACCTTGCAAGATCAAATCATGACAAGATTTCTAATCAAGTTGAAAAGCTATCTCATGATCTTGTGATCTGGTGAAATTAGTATTCAAGATGCCCCCACTACTTTTAAAATTGTTTGTGTGGCAACATTAAGAAATGGCAAAAGAGAGATAGACAAGACACAAACAATACGTGAACATTGTAAGAAAACAATGAAGTTCACTGCACAAGCACTATGCAAAGACACATTCAGAACAACCACAGCTTTCCACCAGCCACACCTTAAGCAGCGTAAAAATTGCCTTGTTGTTGTTAACCCTATCTTGAGTCCTGTTTCTTGTGTGATTTATGTCTCGCACACCCCTAGTATTTAATCATGTATGCAGAGTGTGAATAAACTGAAATAGTAACTAATACAGCCCTGAGTCAATCTCCTAAAATGGGGTCACAGAATTATTTTGTGTAAAAGGTACATTAAATTTAAATAAATGTATTTGCACAAATACAAAGTCTGAGCTCAGATGCAACAAGACCCAAGGCCTTGTGTTACACTGTCACAAATTGACACAGATTTAATTCTATCGCCTGTGCGTGAGCATAGAACTTTAACAAATAGAAGTACCATCATACAGCAATGTCCCCAAATTGTGGAATCATGACATTATCTAATAGCAGGCACAACCCTTCCTGGATGTTAAAAGAAAAAAAACCATAAAGTCATCAACAGATGATGATTCAGCGACTTCAAATAAAATGAGAAACTCATACTAATACGGTCCTCTCAGTCTGTTTTACGGCTGTGTTTTGCTGAGGTTTTAGACTGACCCAGCTAATCGGGAAGGAAAGATCTGCTGTCGGACAGGAACTGGACAGTGTCTAGAGGCTGTGGCAGAACCCGTGCCATCCTCCACAATCCCCACCCTCTGTACCATTAACTGTGGTGAATTGGGAGCTTTTAACTGAGCACTTCAGCAAGCCCTCTTTGCTGATGCTTTCAGCACTCTACAACTATGAAAAATGATTACATGGCCATTTCATCCCAGCAGGAAGGGAACAGTTTCATCCATGATAACATACATGCTAAAAAAATCTGAACTTAACATTGCAGATTTTTGTTCTGTTGAGGCCATGTTAATCATCTGTGGGCCATGTTCATTTTATCAGCAAAAAATAATGTCGCTGTTACAGCTACTATCATGATAGAAATGTTGAAGATACTTGGAGGAGTATGATCTAGGAGGAAGGGTCATGTGGTCATTTGTGAAAATATTTGTTTTGTTAGTTGATTCAGGCTATAAAACATACTGTAATACATAACTCACCACCAAGCTACAGATAACACATATACAACACAGCTCAAATTGGCATATTCAACTGACAGGAAACATCTGGGCTTGCATCGTATACCCCACACACAAAATATAAGTGTTCAGTTCTCCTTCAGTTGTGTAAGTATTCATGCCAGGAGTTTTCCATTGACAACACAGTATTGTGTCTCTGTGACTTGTTTTGCAGACGTTGAAGAATGCCTGGTTACAGAGGTACTGTGTGGACTCAGCCGACCCAGGGGTTCTGGTCCTGCTGGCCTGTGGGACCATCTCCAGCACCTGTGGTCAATTAGCGTCCTATCCCCTCTCTCTGATCCGCACCCGCATGCAAGCTCAAGGTGAGAATGAGTCCACTCTACTGGTCCTGTGGGCCTGCCTCTGCCTGTGCTCAGCTGTGTTGAAATGTTCTTTTGCAGCCATCACTGAAGGCAAACCAAAGCTGTCCATGGTGGGCCAGTTCAAACATATCATCTCACATGAAGGGGTACCAGGCCTGTATCGTGGCATAACACCCAACTTCCTCAAGGTCATTCCTGCTGTCAGCATCTCCTACGTGGTCTATGAACACATGAAGAAAGTTCTGGGAGTGGGCTCCTAGACGTGTTCAACAAAGACAGCATCAGTTAAACCAGATGTGCCTCCAAAAAACCGTTGGAGGAGATCTGGTGATGTGGCAGCTCCTCTTTCATACTGAGTTGGTCTGTAAAGGTTTTTTCAACTTAACATATCTTATATGTTGGGTTATTTCATCAAGCCAGAGTCAACAGAATAAGGTTGCTCTCAGACTGGAATAAGGTTGCACTCACACTGATAAATCCCTAACCTGCCGAGTGTAGGTGCTATGTATTTATCTATTGAGTACATTATTAGCATATAATAGTTTGCGTTGTTGGTCACTTGCAGAGTTTAAGGTATGTCTCAAATGTTAGGCAGCTAGAAACAATCCAACAAATGCACTCTACCAGGTGAGCCACCCAGGCACCCAGTATTTAGATTGCTAACATATACACAAGGTCAAATATGTACTTTGTGCTAAGAGCAACATTGTCTGTTTATTGTGAGCTTGTCCAATTTTGCAGATTTTAGGTATTCAAGATATGGCCAAATGTGACATCTATTTGATTTGAACAGTCTTTTTTGAAGATAAAAAGAATTCCAGTCCAGAGAGTAGACCCAGCTTCCTGTTTAGTTTGCCTAAAGAGAGTGAAACTGAGAACACCTAAGGCCAAATCTACTAAAGCACTGTGCCATTGCTAAACATTTTTGGGGGCAAAAACTGTGCTTTCAGAGCTTTCAATTTTTTAAAAGTCAGAAGTACAGTTCAGTGCACGAAAGGTGTCGACAGTGGTGATTTTGCAACTGGCCTGAAGGGCCAATGTACTTGTGAGTTCCCATTTCACAGCAAAACCTGGGAAAGAGAGTATTTAAATGAGGCACACAGACTAATTTACAAAGGTTTGTGATTCAACAAATTAGCAAATAGCAACAGCATTTTATGCAAAAAAAAAAATGTGTTAACCTTTTGCATCTGACTTCACCCAAGTCAGGTTCAAAAAGAAACAGCACCATGCATTGAACAAGCAACATCCCTGCAGACATGTATAAGAACGCAACAGTGTGTTATTGTTCTAATATCTGTATCTATATCTAATATTTGTTACTGATGTTGACTTTAAAGAGAAAAAAGAGAGAAAGAGAAAGCTCACACAACAACAGCCGCACAATAAACTCCTACATTTGTTCAGTTATCAGACAAGTTTACAGTAGATTATTATACGTTTAATTTCCTGTTCTTCTTTCTTTATAAAAGCTCTCATCGTTCTAGTGCATCAGTACAACAGTATCACATTTTATGTGGCACAAATGCCCAAAGTCTGCCTGATTTCCATTAAAAAAACCTTTCCTTAACACTACAACTATAAGGCTTTGTTTCCTCCTCTAAAGATTTGACGAAGATCCATCTTGACTGATTATATTTTTCTTTTAGAAGCGGGTCATGCTGTGTGCCTCTCCCTTGCTCACGAAGAATGTTCCTGATTCTGATTTGTGTTAAGTGAGTCATATAAATGATGTAGAATGACTTGACCAACTGTTGAATTCATATATCGTATCTCCTAATTTCTCCGCTGTGCACATGTCTTGTGTAAATATCCCTCCTCCTGGTCCTGTTTCAGACACTAGGCATGTGCGTCACACAGCCACTCTCAGTTTCAACTAAAGCAATAGTGCAATTTTAGGCGCAGCTTGACTTGAGGATTGAAACGAGCTGCTGTCGATTCAGCCCAAACTCCTCTAAGTTTGGTAAATATGCCTCTAAATAGGCCAATGCCTGCAGCTCAGTAGATCTGGCCCCTAGAGTGTTCGATTAGTCAAGGGTGAGTTCTTTTCATATGTAATAGCAAACCAGCAATGAAAGTTATTAGTAGGATAAAGCTGTGTGTTTCATTACTCTTTTTGGGACATTCTTGTTTTAAGCTACTTCTGCTAATATGCTTCATGACACTTTATGAAGGTGAAATGTCACTAGTTTGAGGAGAAGTAATGAACTGAATATTTTAATGTTTCCAATGAAGAGAAAATTAAACAGGGATTTTAATAGGGGTTTGACACAGTCAGTATCTTTCCCCCCCTCTACTGTAACAAGACAATACCAACTTGTTTTATTTTCATGCACAGATTTATTTGTTCTATCTTTGCTGTTTAAACATGGAGAGGACATTTTAACTCAAGAATATGTTTGAAATATAGTGAATTTCTGAAGCTCCTCCTCTGCTCTTGGGCTTCAGCCAAATACTTACTAAACTGTCAATGAGTGAATGGTCTGTCTTCAATTTTTTTTAATGAACAAGCACTATTTTAGTAAGTAGTTTCTACAAGTTTATAAGTGCAGCTGTGTGTAAAGAGAGCAACACTTTACTTAATATTGTAAGTATTACTGTGTGTTATTATACTTTTGAATGTCAAATTAATTTCCATGAGAAGCTTGACCTTATTGCTTGCTGGTTGCATGTTGCCACTGTGGCCTTGCAGGAATATTTAGGCATGAGTGCATGAGGACTGCTCTGGCCTTTCCCCTGTGAGCTGTACTGCAGCTTTAATAACAAAGATAAACAGTTATAGTTTTGATAACTGTAGATTTGAATGTGGATATGCACTTTATATGCTTCAGCAAAGAGTTTACTGTGCAGCATATCTGATGTGTACAGGTCTATACCTCTGTCTCATCCACACAGCACAGAGTTTCCATGTGGATGGGGCTGTTACGCTACAGATACAGCCAGTGGGTATGTACTGCCCATATTTATGACTGCTGATGATTAATATGATCACTGTTGTCACTATATGAAAGTGCTACACACTTTATTCTAAATCTTTGGGATTCAGATTGAAAGACGGCTGCTACTCTGTGAATGTGCAAAACACATTTGAGATATATTTATGATAATTATAATATAAAAAATAATAGATGATACAAAATCATATAAGATTGGAGCATTAACTTTTTTTTTCTGTGATTAAAATCAAAGTAAAAAGCAAACTGTAATGTGAACATGAACAAACTGCTGATGCCAGAATAAAAAATAAATGCTTATATTGTATTTTCTTTTCTCGTAATGTGTTATTTTAAAAAATCAGTGCACACAGTGCCGGTCCCAATGGAGAGGTTTGCAACATGAAGGGCAGCCTACACAAAAACATTGCCACGCTACTAATACAAACTACTTGGCTGTGGTGAACCACAGACAGGAATTAGCCAAAAGACACTTAGTTAATTACGTTTCAGATTATTTAGTTCATTGCACTTAGCAAGTTAGTATTGGATTGATTTATAAAGAGTACAAATTCCTTTTTTCTGGAAAAAAAAAAGTAAAATGTATATGAAAAAGAGAATGCAATGATTATATAATCAACATATCAGGTGTTGACAACATTTTAACAATTGAAGTGAAACTAAAAAACAGCTAGAGGAGCCTTTGGCAACTAATTAGCTTTAAGATTTAGAATAAATTGAATGAATTTTAGAAATATAATATATTAAATAAGATCACTCAGAAGTAACGATGGGCAGAGGTTCACCAATCTGTAAAAAACTGCAGTGTTTCTGGATGGTGATGGTTTTAACGGCATGGAATTGTATCACAGACAGTGACTTCTAGAGTGTTCCTGATCCATGCAGTGATTTCCAGTTTTTAATGCGGTGCTGCAGGAGCTCTGAGATCACCAGCCACAACTGGGTTGACTTCCTGTTCCTGGCCTTGTCCCTGTCACTCTGATTTCTCCGGATTCTCTGAATCTTTTCAGGAGTAACTGTAAGGGGCCGGTGCAATGTGGACTGGTTGGCAGCCAAAGGCAGGGAAGCTAGCTCTAGGGACATGGAATCTCACCTTGCTGGGGAATAAGGAGCCTGAGCTTTTGCGGGAGGTTGAGAGATACCGACTAGAGTTAGTCGGGCTCACCTCCACACACAGCATGGACTTTGGAACCCAGAGGCTGGACTCTCCACTATTCTGGAGTTGCCCGCAGTGAGAGGCGGCGGGCTGGAGTGGGCTTGCTTACAGCCCCCCAGCTCAGCTGTCGTGTGTTGGAGTTTGCTCCGGTGAACGAGAGGGTCGCCTCCCTCCGCCTTTGGGTCGTTTGTGCTTACGGGCCGAACTGCAGTACAGAGTACCCGGCCTTCTTGGAGTCCCTGGGAGGGGGGTGACGACAGTGACAACTGGAGGGTGATTGGGAGGTCAATGATCGACTTTGTAGTTGTTTCATCTGACCTTCGGCTGTATGTCTTGGACACCTCTGGGTGTCGACCAGATCTGTCGGACGGTGGGAGGAATACTTCCGAATACCTCAATCCCACTGACACGTCTTACACTGAGGAAGCAGAGGCTGGGGGCTCAGAGGTGGACTCGTCCATCACCCAAGCTGAAGTCTCCGAGGTAGTTAAGAAGCTTCTCGGTGGCAAGGCTTGAATACCTCAAGTCACTGGATGTTGTAGGGCTGTCTTGGTTGACGCGCCTCTGCAGCATCGCGGGGAGGTTGGGGACAGTACCTCTGGACTGTCAGACCGGGGTGGTGGTCCCTCTTTTTAAGAAGGGCGACCGGAGGGTGTGTTACAACTACAGGGCGATCATACCCCTCAGCCTCCCCGGGAAAGTCTATGCCAGGGTAGTAGAAAGGAGAATCCGGCTGATAGTCGAACCTCAGATTCAGAAGAAACTATGTGGTCATCCTGGTCGTGGAACACTGGACCAGCTCTACACCCTCTCCAGGGTGCTGGAGGATTCATGGGAATTTGCCCAACCAGTCCACATGTGTTTTTTGGATCTGGAGAAGGCATTCAACTGTGTCCTTTGCGGTGTCCTGTGGGGGGTGCTCTGGGAGTACAGGGTCCGGGGCCCACTGCTAAGGGCTGTCCGGTCCCTGTACGACCGGAGGAGGAGCTTGGTTCGCATTGGCGGCAGTAAATCAGACCTGTTTCCGGTGCATGTTTGACATCCGGCAGGGCTGCCCTTTGTCACCGCAGTCAGGGGCCGGAGGGGTTCCGGTTTGGGGACCAAGGGATCTCAGCTTTTATCTATCTCATCCTTTTTGCGGATGATGTGGTCCTCTTGCCTCCATCGGACCAGGACCTTCAGCGCGCACTGGTACAGTTTGCAGCCGAGTGTGAATCGGCTGGTATGAGAATCAGCACCTCCAAGTCTGAGGCCATTGTTCTCAGCTGGAAAAGACTGGCTTGTCCCCTTCAGGTTGGTGGACAGTTCCTGTCTCAAATGGAGGAGTTCAAGTATCTTGGGATTTTGTTCACAGGAAGGATGGAACGGGAGATTGACAAACGGATCGATGCATCTTCTGCAGTCATGCGGCCGATGTCTGGGTATAGGGAAGTTCAGAGACTGCTTAGACTGCTGACCCGGCCCTGGGTGATGGGTGGATGGGTTTACAGATGGTGATGTTAATAGGCTGTTTGGGGTTGATAGGGACCATTAGCAGAATTAGAAATGTACATATCTTTTTAAATAAACAATAAATGAACTTCTATGTTTTCTAATATATGTCTATGTGCGTGTGCTGATAATAGGCAGGACTATAGTTAGACTTTGGCAGCTCCGCTAGACAAACAGCAGCATGTTTCCAATTGGCAACCTTGGTCACATAGTAACATTGTCAAAGGACCAATTATGAGCCATATCCTCCACTTTGTTATTGTTGCAGTTAGACACTGTTGTCATGGTAACTGTGTCTGCACTGAGCTACGTGGGCAAATTCAGAATCACACTATCCAAACTCTGATGCTGGGGAGGGGTAAAGAGAGGGTGCTGGGTTTAAAATTGTCACTGGACGACAAACCTGTGGCCAGATCCAACAGTGTAACCTCGGGGTCAAAGTTTAGTCTAACTAAAACAACCAAAACAGTGCAGCCTCATGCAATAAGCTCAGTTCATTGTTTTGGTTTCTTGGTTTTGCTGCCATGGCGCCTGGTGTTGGCTGCCTTTCAGAGCAACACACTTTGATCTTTCTTTGTGATATTTAGTACAGAAGCAGTGACAGGCTCAGAGGACCTGTGGAAACTGTTAGCATCCGTTATTATTCTGCTTTTTTCTGCTCTTTGAGTGCAAATTAGACCCACTCACCAAGCTTTTTCCAAAATTCAAGTCAGGCAAAAAAAAACAACAAATTAATTAAGAGGGACACCAAAAATAAGATTGCAAAACAGCTCAGTGGGGACCCCTGGAAAATCTAAATATATTAGGCCAATGGGAATGGGACGTGCCAACAAAAGTTATCTGCTACTTTTTTGATACGTTATCAGGTGCGGCCATGGCGAGCCTATAACAAGGCAGCATTTGGGGAAAAATAAAATCTCTTGTAACTCTCTGAAACATTGGTGGATTTGGTTGGACCCAATGAAGTGTTTGCGCACAATCATCAGCGGAACACAATGATTTGCAAATAATAGAGCTATCTTCAAAATGGCCCTCCAGAGACCTGGTGTCATGGCATATACAACCACATGTCCTCCCTCTGCAAACTTTTTTTTATGTATGATATATTTTTGGATTACTTTTGTTTCTGCAGACAACAAGGAAGAATACCGTAGTAAAACAAGCCAACATGGCCAAGCTGAATAAAGAACACGGCCCTGGCCAAAGTTATAGAGGAGACAATGGCAAGATACTCAGAGGCTCAAAACATCAGACTTGAGAGAATATGCAGAATATTCTCTGTCATCATACAGATGAAACAAAAACTCAGCTCAGACGTGTTACACATGCAGACTACAGTGAGGCAACTAAAATGGTGAATGCCCTGCAATAAAATCCTGCATGAGGCCCGTAAAAAGGATTTGACACTTTTCTCTTGCATCTCACTACAATTAAACTGCTCCAGGAGAGCAACAGCTACAGTGGTGTGAAAAAGTTTTTGCATATTTGTCACACTTAAATGTTTCAGATCATCAAAACAAATTTAAATATTAGACAAAGATGAACACTGAATGCAGTGTTCAAGTGATTTTATTTATTAAGGGAAAAAAAGCTGTCTGGACATACATGGCCCTGTGTTAAAAAGTAATTGCCCCCCTGGTTAAATCATGACTTCACTGTGGTTAATCCCATTTTTTTGGAAAGCTGAGTTCATTTTCAATGGCCACACCCAGGCCTGCCAGCGAACCACTATGAGAGCCATTATCCACAAATGGAGTAAATATGGAACAGTGGCAAACCTACTCAGGAGTGACCAGTATATCAAAATTACCCCAAGAGTGCAGTGACAACTCATTCAAGAGGTCACTAAAAGTGAAAGTAAAGTGGCTCCAGGCCTCACTTGTGTTGGTTAAGATCAGTGTTTATGACTCAATCATAAGAAAGAGACTGGGCAAAAATGGCATTCATGGGAGAGTTGCAAGGCAAAAACCCCTACTGACCAAAAAGAACATCAAGGCTTGTCTCACTTTTGCCAAAAAAACATCTTGATGATCCCCAAGGCTTTTGGGAAAATATCCTGTGGACTGATGAGGCAAAAGTTGATCTATTTGGAAGGTGTGCGTCCCGTTACATTTGACATAAAAGTAACACAGCATTTCAGAAAAAGATCATAGTAAAATATTACGATGGTCTGGGGCTGATTTGCTGCTTCAGGATCAGGATGCTCTGTGTAATGTTTCAAAATTCAATTTTCAGACCATGTGAAGCAATAGGAAAATGAAACCAAAGTTAATTTTTTCCTTTTTTTTCAGTTGCTTAGTCATGAGATATTTATTTTCTTTGTTACATTTTCTAAATTTTAAATACAATTGTGTTTTAAAAAAAAAAAAAATGTATGGATGAGTCTGACTCACCCTTTTTACAGAACAAGCCCCCAGGTGTGCTTTGTAGTTGTATTTGGCATCACCTGGTGAAAACGACAATACAAATACATCAGTCAGAGGGGGAGCTGGTGATCCACCTCCCTCTAAAGCAGGGGTGGGCAAACTTTTTGGCTCAAGGGCCACACTGTGTTTTAAACTCTAACAGACGGGCCGCACCAGTAAACTGTAAACTAATATAAATGACATGAGAAAACCTGTAAATTGACATTTCTTGCACAGACTGATAAGTATAATGTTTGATGGAAAAGTGGTGGCTAATATTATGTTCTTTGAAAACTGTAACAGTTTCTTTGCAAATAAGACATATGGCTACTGATTGTACTTTGTCAAAAAATAGCTCTGTCCACTCCATATTAAAAACTTCAAGTGTTAATAAATATTTTTTGTTTGTAGATATGATTTTATCTTTAGCAAAAGTACAAGGTATTGAAGAAAAATGGCCAAATATATGCTGTCTTAAATTATTAATAATTTGTAAATGCTTGGCGGGCCGCATTACACAGCATGTGGCCCCCGGGCCTTAGTTTGCCCACCACTGCTCTAAAGGATGGTGGTCCATTGGGGTTTGTTGGACCTATAGCTGCGATGCCACTTCTTTCTTTGTCTTGCGAGTCTGCTTGCTGTGGAAATAAGGAGTGGCATATACAGTTTACCCACAATGCTACATGCACCACAGTGCTATTCACTGCGTGGGTGTTAATCTTTAAAGAGAGGATATTAATCTTATTGCACAAAAAACCCGCACAAAAATCTGAATCAATTCAATATTTGATGTGACTTTGCCTCAAAACAGCAACAGTTCTAGCAGTTCCACTGTCTCAGTTTTTGAAGGAACTAGGCAGCTTCTGTTCAAATATTTGGAGAATCCCAGACAAAACCAGGGTAAACTGGACTAAACCAAACCAAACCATGTAATCTCAGACAGGACCAGGCCAGACTCCATGATGTTGGGACTCCTTGTTCTAAAATCACTCCATAAATTGAAGGATTTTCTCTCTTCGTTCACTTTCCAATCTTGTAAACAAACAAACACACAAAACATTAAATTTTTTTTATTGTTGATAGCATTTTTTTAATTTTATTTTATTTTATTGCATATCTTCACAACTGACTATATATATATATATATATATATATATATATATATATATATATATATATATATATATATATATATATATATGTGTGTGTGTAAAGCTCACATTATGGATATAGCTCATTGCAGTTAGAGCTGTGGGGTAAGATGGTTTTAATCCACTGATTTTTTTATTTTTGTAGTTCCAACATTAGAAACAACGTTACAACGCCCTATTTAAGTACATCACAGATTGCAACCTGATTGTTATTTTATTTTTTTATTATTATTTTGTATTTAGCTACCTTTGTGCACCGCATTCGCCCTCGTCCACACTTCCTTACCAGTTGGTGGGTGTAATGCTTCAATTAGTTGTTTGCAAACCGCTTAATCTAACAGAAGAAGAAGAAGGAGAAGGAGCGTCTACGTGAAACAGGAAGTGTCCTGGCTGCTTCCGGGTTGGGATACTGTTTGTGTAGCAATGGCGGAGCAGGCAGCTCTGTCTCTCCGCGGCTCGGAAATGAAAGACCCTGCGGCGCTGTTCGAGCGCTATAGCACCGAGGACATCCGGCGCATCGAACGGAAAGTCCGGGGAGACATTGAGCAGAAGAAGGAGGAGCTGCGGCAGATGGTGGGAGAGCGCTACCGGGACCTGATAGATGCCGCCGACACCATCCGAGAGATGAGCCAGAGCGCGCAGAGTGTGGTCCGGGCCGTGCACGACATGGGCCAGTACTGTCACAGTCTGAAGCAAGGCCTGAACCCTAGCACACACACTCCACAGGTGAGTCACCGAAGGTCCTACTGCTTCAGTGACACTGACCGAGACTAGCGTCCAGCCTAGAGCATCTATGTTCACTCTCAGCTCACAGACACTTTGGCTTGGATTGAGGCGCCGAGGAGGTCAACAGTAATTCAGGGACACAAAACTGTTGAATTCCGTGCAAGTAATAGGTTTAGTTAAATGTCAGCAGTGATGCAATGAACAGCTGATTCAGATGAGGCCTTGTTGTTGGTTTAATAACAGGGTCCTCTGACTCACACTGAGACCAGACCAAGTAAAAACATTTCTACACAGGACCAACCTCATTCTACTCCTTTAGCTAATACTTACAAGATACAGTGCAGTTAATGCTTTATATCTTATTAATGGTGTACTGTTGTAAATTGTGCTGGTAGCGGATGTGAGTCACTTTGCTGTGTCTGTCATTTAGTGCCAGGTTTAACATTTAACACTGAGTCCCCTACTCAGTGTTAAATGTTAAACCTGGCACTTCACACCGACTCAGTGGTTTCCTCTTTGTTTAGAATCTTCACACAGATGCAGCAGATGGCACAGAGATGACAGTACTGTGGATTCAACAGTCAAACCCACAGCTGCACCAAAACCACATCTTGAATCTCTTGTTTAGAGAATCAAACCTGCAAAGTTAGGTTAGGTTCATAGGGCGAGCTTCTTCAGCCACTTACCCAGTGTTTTCTGAAACAGGGCCCAGGTCTTGGCTAGGTGTAAGTACCTGAAGGTCTTGGTCTCAGTCAGTTGTGCTCTCTTTTGTCTGTGTCCTGCTTCAGAGCCAGCAGAAGTGGCAGGAGAAGTTCTACACCATGGCATCTGAGATTGCGCTGCTGTTGGAGATCCCAGAGCGGATCTGGAGTGCCATGGAGTCTTGTCAGTACCTGCAGGCCACACAGCTGTACCTACTGTGCTGCCACCTCCACAGCCTGCTGCAGCTGGAGCCCAGTACAGGGGGGCACTATAGCCCTGTCCTGGCACGCTTCTCCATCCTGGTGAGGCAGGTGGCCACCATTGGACACTTCAGGTATGCTTTGCCCAGTACGAGCTCGATATTATGATCAGGGTTAGGGAAAAAGTCATAAACAGAGATTCATCTGTGACAGTGGCTTGACTGGCTAGCTAGTGTAAACAAATGGAGCATATCCACTGTCACAGGCACAGGAGGAAATAAAACTCCAGTAAACAGAAGTTATTAGCCACTCTTTGTGCGACTACTATCCCATCTTTACCTCTTTTAATAATAGTGTTTTATTAAAATAAGAAACATCCTTTATAGAACCCTAATAATCAGTTTTTACACAAGCTGCTGAAAGGGACCTGGGTATTCCGTTACATTTGTTCTGATTTCTTCAACCTGAGTTCCACATCCAGACGGCCTCGTGTATCTCGTGTGTTCTGCTGCAGGTCCACCATCCTTTTGCAGAGCCGCTCTGTGCTCCGGGGCCGTGCAGTCTCAGACCAGGCCATTGCTGAGGCGCTGGTGTCCACCATGCTGCTGGAGGGCGGCTCGCCACGACAGGCCCTTGCTGACTTCCTTTTGGCCCGCAAGGCTTCCATCCACCAGCTGCTCAACCAGCCACAGCACGGTATGGATGCACAAATGTCCATCAGACATTATGATACGGTTTAGTTTTGGTTTGACAAAATTTGGAACAGCAGCCTTTGGTTGGCCTTTGTTTTCATTGTAGTCAGTATAAATACAATCAGTGTATGTCACCTCATTGCAGAGTGTTTCTGTGAAACAGAAGAAAAACTAGGGATGCACCGATCCAGCTTTTTTAGTACCAATCTGATCCAGTTGGTATTTTAATATATATCATATAAATAAAGACCCTTGTATTTGTCACATGACCCATTATGGAGATGGGAGTTATCATTACATTTTATTATAATGAGTAGATTTGTCCAAATAAAATAGAAAAAGAAAAATACCAGCTCTTTTGCTATTGTATAGACATACAATATCAACTAAAAGATTAATTAATTTTATTTATAATAATAATAAATAATAATACATTTTATTAGGCGTGTTTCTGGGCACTCAAGGCCCGCCTTGCAAAACAATACAAGTATTTACATAATACACATTTAAAAGCATACAGTTAAAAATACAGTTTAAACATACAGTTAAAAGCATATAGCTAAAAGAGGACAGTGCAGCTATGGTCATAGTGAATAAGCCAGTATGAACAGATGATTTTTGAGTTTGGATTTGAAATGCGGGAGTGTGTCAGAGTTGCGGAGGTCAGGAGGGAGTGTGTTCCAGAGCTGGTGACGAGAGGCAGAGGGGACAGAGAGCTGGAGAGAGGAGCGAAAGGAGCAAACGGGTGTGGAGATATGGAGGAGGTCAGAGAGATATGACGGTGCGAGGTTGTGGATGGATTTGAATGTCAGGAGCAGGATTTTGTATTGAATGTGGTATGTGATGGGGAGCCAGTAGAGTTGTTGTAGTATGGGTGTGATATGGTTGATGGAGGGGGTGCGTGTAATGATGCGAACAGCTATATTTTGAACCAGTTGAAGTTTATTGAGAGTTTTTTGAGGGAGGCCAAACAGAAGGGAATTGCAATAACCCAGACGGGAAGTGACAAGGCTGTGCACGAGAATGGCAGTGGACTGTGGAGTGAGGGAGGGACGGAGGCGATGAATGTTGCGGAGGTGAAAGTAGGCGGAGCGTGTGAAGTTGTTTATGTGGGCGGAGAAGGAGAGGGTGCTATCGAGGATGACACCCAGACTCTTAACCTGAGGGGAGGGAGAGATGGAGGAGCCGTCAATGGGAATGGGGAAATTATCATTCTTGCTTAGGGTGGATTTGGTACTTACAAGTAGAAGTTAAGTTTGATTGCTGTTAAGTTTAAGAAAGTTTGTGGTGAACCAGGATTTTATTTCATGAAGACAGTTGAGTAGGGAGGAGGGTGGAAGTGTGGAGTTTGGCTTGCTGGAGAGGTTGGATGACTGGATAAGAAGTAAAGGATTTGAGTTTAATGAACTGAGTGTGGTCGGAAAGATAGGAGTGGAAACAGGTGAGGACTGTGCCAGTGATGCCAACAGGAGAGAGTCTGTTCAGAAGGATGGAATGAGAGATGGTGTCAAAGGCCGCACTCAGATCAAGCAGAAGAAGGATGGATAATGAACCAGAATTAGCAGAGAGGAGAAGGTCATTTGTGATTTTGAGGAGGGCAGTTTCAATGCTATGGAGTGGACGAAAGCCGGACTGGAAGTGTTCAAACAGGTTATTGGAGGACAGATGAGAGTGGAGTTGAGCAGAAACAGTTTTTTCAAGGATTTTTGAGATGAATGGAGATGGGACGGAAATTATTGACATCAGTAGGATCTGAAAGAATTGGAGTCACAGCAGCAGTTTTGAGTGGAGAGGGGACAGTTCCAGTGGCGAGGGAGCCGTGGATTATGTGGATGATGAGAGGAGTCAGAGATGGAAGGGTGGCTTTGACAAGAACTGTGGGGAAAGGGTCAAGTTGACATGAAGAAGTTTTGGATTTATGTATAAGGGTGGATATTTGATCGACAGAGGGTAGGCTAAATGATGAGAAAGGGGTGCTAAATGCCTCTTGAACTGTCTGTGTCTTGTGATTGTCCAGGCGCAGGCATCAAGTCCCAGGTATGCAGCCTTGTGGAGCTGCTGGTCACCACTCTGTTCCAGGCCTACGCCGTCTTCTATCTGCCTCCGGAGGGCAGACCCCACGAGGGAGCGCTGAGCTGCGGCCTCCTCTTTTCCACGCTCCAGAACGCCACATCCCCCACAGCTTCCGGTAAGTGCTGTTTCAGCGCGTGGAACAGGACACGCTGGTTTGGGCCGCTCTTTATTCTGCTGTGTGTAGAACATATGTTCCCACACACTTCCTTAGAAACCAGTTGGCCAGTTTTTTATGAAAAAGTTTGGAAAAAATGGGAAAAAAAATGATTAGAAAATTGACATGTTTATGTTGTTTGTTGTTTTTTGTTATGATACTCTTTTGGAGTTGTTGTAGGAGGCATCACTTATAGTGGTGAAAATTGTCTCAAGCTGAGTACGGCCTATCTATGTCAGTGAAGTTTTTCATCAGTCAATTCTTTTATCTTCTCCTGTATGGCTGTGAGTGTGACACGGGTACAGCCTGAGCCATCTCCACTCTCAGCCTCTCACTCTTTTTTTAAGAGGGGGTGTGTAATAAACATGTATGTCTCTGGGCAGTGGGAAGAAGTGTTTCTACTTTAACCCTCTTTGTTTTTAGGTAAAGGCCGTAGCCTGCTGCAGGACCAGAACAGCGCTGGCAGCTGGTTCAAGTACCTGCCAGGATCCATTATTGAGTTCCAACCTACACTGCGCACACTGGCCCAGCCCATCCAGAGAGAGCAGCTCCGAGACACACTGCAGCAGTGGATCCACACGTAAGCTCCAGAACATTTGTATCGCATCCATCTAACACTGTGAGCTTACTAGAAAGACATAAGAAAAGCAAAAGAAAATAAAAAGCGCCATCAGTGATAAATGGCCCTCATCTCCCCTTGTGGAGGTTAGGGTTAGATGAAGTCGTTAATGGGAGATGATAAATGGGCAGATTGCCTGTATTGTAAGGCTGATTTCCATATGATGTAAAAAAACAACAACACTCAGACTAAGCCTTATAACAGTTCCACCTAAAAGAAGCTGCTATTTGAGGCAGGAGCCCAAGCAGTGAAAGCTACAGTCCTCAATACTACATGTGTGGAATTTTTTGTTTAGAGTTTTTCTTTTATCTTTATCTTTTTCGTATAGGAGAGGGGGATTGGAGTATGCCAGATCTGCCTACTTTCTGGATGTTTTTTTTCCAGTTGTCTATATATGATGACATTGCTGTACACTACGTTATTTCTATCATTTGCTTATTTAAAACAAGTTGTCAATACATAACACGGTCAACTTGAACAATGCTAGGAACACTACTGGCTGTCTTGCCAATTGTGTGACTTGAAATGTTAAACCCCTCAAAAGTTCCAGCAATAAACAATGACCAAGGCACGAAATGTTAAGAAAATAAGGACATTTACTGATGCTTTAGCAAGTTCCATTAGTCGTTGTACAATTCCGCGTCATCTCCTGCGCGCTAGGCATATCTGCTACCTGATCTGCCAAGGGCCTTTTCAAAGCTTTTCTATCAAACTTTAAATAAGCCATTCCCACTGGGACACTTGTCCTGTTTTCCTGGGGGCAATGATTAATTCAATTAAAATTACTATATTGCCTAAATTTCTGTTTCAAAGTCTTCCAATTCCTCTTACCAAGTTGTTTTTCTCTAACATGAATGATGAAATGTTTCCAGATATCTATATTTTAATGGAATAGAATACATCCAAGAATTAGTAATGCTATCTTACAGTTGCCTTTACAATCTGGGGGGAATGTCACTTTCTAATTTCATGTAAGGTTACTGGGAAGCCAATACTAGAACCTAGCTGAGTGGATCTGAAGGGCTCATCAGTTACTTCTAGCTCACCATTATTATTTTTTATTATGTTCTCAGTTATCTTTAAAACAAGGAGATCTTTTTGGAGATCCTTTAGTGTTACAGGGTTCATTGACTGATGAAGCCTTTAATACCTGGGCTGTGAATGGAATTGGGTTACTGTTTTATTTTTATGTAGACAGTAAGTTTGCCTCCCTCGAACAACTGGTGCAAAAATAGAACTTAGTTTATTAGGTATTTACATTTGAGAGATTTTGTCAGCAAAAAAATCATGCAGAACATCTACTCATCTTCAGTCTGCTTTAGACACGCTGTTCTTCAATTTAAAGTGGGGCACCACCTACATTGTTGCAAGGACAAATTATGCAGGATATGGAAAGACATTGATCCTTCATCCAATCACTACAAACAAACTCCAGCCACTCTCCTGCATATGTTTTGGATTTGCTATTGGTTGTCTATTTTTGAGGCCTTCTCCCTAATATGTGGAAAGACTACAGCCATCTCCATTGATTTCTTTATTTGGGGTGACCCAGTAGACGTTTCTGTTAGTAGATGCTCTGCCAACATGACGATTTTCTGTTCTTTGTTGTCTAAAAGACTAATTTTGTTCAAATGGAAGGACTCTCTTTTCTCCAAAATATGGTCACTGGCCTAGTTCAGTTACATGTTATATTCACTTAGAAAAGATCGGATACTGTAACTGTAAAAGGATCAGTGGGGAAATTTTATGATAGGTTTGCCATTTCAATGTTTTTTTGAAAACATAAAGCAGATATTTATAATAGTATGAATTTGTTATACACAAGCTGGAGTGCGAACATTATAGTGTCATTTGGAGGTCTGACTGTTTTATATGAGCCTGTACATCGTCCGGTATTTTGGTTTGGGGAACGGATTCTGTTTGTGTGTTTGTGTATGTGTTGTATTTGTTAAAATGTTAAAGCCACCCTGTGTAACTTCTAGCCCAAATAGAGATATTCTCAAAATATGTTCTTAGACATGAGATTGGTAGAATCAGGCCTGTCTCACACACAGTGCCCTCAGTTGGACATAAACCTCCAAAAAACTTTCCTTTCACAGGGACAGTAGCATCTTGTGAGAGATTACATAAGTAAGGCGCTCTACCACACTATGCATTTAAGACAGAAAACAGGACAATACACTGGACCCTAGCAGAGTTGTATTTGTTAAACACACTCAAATGGCCCAACCGTTTCTTCCAAACTTGCCGTCTTAAACTTCTCTACTTGTAAATAAAGATGATGCTGCTGCCAGTGCAGTTGCACAGAGAGGGATTTGTGCCCTCTATTGGCTAAAAGTTACACAGGGCGACTTTAAATCTATCATAAAAAAGACCTTGAAAAAAACACAATTTTTCCAGTACAACGAATAGGTAAGGCCATTTGACCTGATGGAATGAGACCACACATTCTGGCATGTCCTCAGTTAGATGTAATTGGTAGGAAGAATGTTGCCCAACTGTTGACTTTCACTAATATCTTAGCATCTGTGTTTAAGAGAGCAATGGGTCTGTAAGATCGGTATCTCTGTTCCTTCAAACAATTTCCTAAAGGTCTTCTCGATATGATGATGTTTTATGATGCCCATGGACATGTTTTAAAGCAAAAACAAGCAACAGCAGACTCAGTGACAGTGTGTGTACTGCAGGTGTAAGGAGGACGTCTGTGGAGGAGTGGGCGCACTGCTGCTGTATGTGAAGAGCCTAAAGGGCCTGGCGGGGATCAGAGACGCAGTGTGGGAGCTCCTTTCCACAGATTCCATCAGCCAGCACTGGGCCACAGTGTGTGAGCGGCTGCTGGAGTGCCCCCTGCTGGTGTGGGAGGACTTCCTGCAGCAGCTTTTTCTCCACCGTCTTCAGGTTTGTTAGAGCTAGCACTTTGTCCTAGAGCTATGACTTTTGATCCTCTGGGAATAGTTTGTTGCATTTGTTCAATCCAACAGGGAATTCAGATGAGACACTGCGATGTCAGAATCTGAAAGGCTAACTTCTTCTAAACTCTTTTTGTTTATAGAAAAGGTCTACAAAGTCACAGAGTCAATAGTCCCCTGGGACTTTGTGAAGCATTTTGCTCCTAAAGTAAAGAAACAGTTTGCTGGATCTGCACCAGGATTTAACACATTTTGAGAGTCACAAATAAGTTGCAAATAACTAACACACAACACACCGGTAGGAACAGAAGCTGGCAGGGGCAAGAGTGAAAAGGCTCTGCCGCAAACTTAAGGTTAATTTTATAGTTTTCTTTTTCCAAATCATTAATACAGCAGTTCTGCACTTTACCAGAACAATAGACTTCCAGGTGATTAAGGAAGAATGCCCCTGACTCTTTTAGTCTATTTTTGAAAAATGTAATACAACCATGATTCAGTGGAATCATATTAAAAAAAACACATTAATGATTGATTGAAGCACATTGATTGGTGTATGATTCTTTGTTGTAAGTTAGGGAGAGGGACAGACATGGATGTACTGTAGTATGTGAAAATATTTTGGTATAGACCTCTGTTTATTTTCCTCATTCTCATGTGATTCTTGTACTAGAAGTTTTACTTTTGTCAATTGCTCATTTAACATATAGCACATGCATCTACTATGTTGATGCCAACACGTCTGGATTTTTCTCTCATGTTTAACCTTTATTTCCTTTTCAGGCTATCACTAAAGAAGAGACTGAACTGATCTCAGCCAGCTCCGTGCAGCTGCTGAGGTCTGCGTTGAGGGAGCTGGAGGGCCAGGCCCCTTCAGGGAACACCATACTAGGTCCCGGGGCTCAGTTTGAGGCGGATGTGGCCTCTTTCGTGTGGTGGGAGAGTGCGGGGGACCTGCAGAGCGACGCAGGCTGGTTGAGTGTGGCTCAGAGGGCTCAACAGCAGCAGCGCAGCGGCCTGGCCATGAAGACCCAGGCCCTTACGCCCAGTGTCCACAGCTTCTGCTCTAACATGGACACACAGCTCCAGGCCCGGCTCAAGGACCTGCATCACTACCTGCCCCCCGAGGACACAGGTGAGTTCACCTGCCTACTCCCTAATGACACATTGACCTTGAGTGTGTGGAACAAGAGAAAAGAGACAAGAGGGAGAGGGCAGCAGTGAATACAGAACAGCACAACTCTCTATATTTTATCTCTACAGCAACAAGTGCCTTACAGAAACAGAGAAAACATTTAATGATTTCAAAGTATTTTATTGAGTTTTCTATCCTGCTGTTATGTAGGAGTGCTCTCTTCTCTTTTGTTCTCTTAGCCCTGTCCTGTGTGAATAACACAAGTGAGTGACCTGTGTGTCCCATAGGTTCTGACCCCTCTGGACCTGCTCAGAGCCAGGACTGTCCTGCAGAGGAGGCTCTTCGAGATGGCAGCCTGGCTTGTGTCCGTCACATCCTGATGTTTATCCGCTCAGAGGTGTCCTCAGTCCCAGCAGTGCCTCCCCCGGGAAACCTTGGCTCGGTCCTGTTCATGGCTCGGCTGTGTCAGTCCATGGCGCAACTCTGTCCTAGTCTAAAGCACTGCGTTCTGGGAAAACAGGCTCGGTCCGAGCTCTCTGCCAAAGGCACCCCTCTACAAAGTAAGAAACTGACCAAAGGCAAGTTGTCAGCAGAGCTGAGTCCTGCTCAGGCCAAGTGGATCGGGCTAAAGGAGGAACTGCTTGACTGCAGTATGGAGGCCTACCGCATCTGGAGCAACGCACTGTCCAATGTCAGACATAACACTTATTACAATTTGTTTATTTTGAGCAAGGGGTTCCCATACATAATACTCTATAAGTCTTATCATTAGGTGTAAGTTTTATTTCATTTGATTTGTAGTAAACAGATAAGTTTTTACGATAAACTTTTAAAAAGCAACCAGTTTGGGTGGGAATGTCTAAGAATTTTGACCACTGTTCTGACAACAGTTATTGGACTATGTTTAAATAACCAAACAAAAGCCCATATTTAACATAAAATAGAACATATAGCTGGAACTGTAACTTAAAACATTGTTACTGCTTGTTAGCTGGTGGTCAGTTTTGTGTGATGATTGTGTTTGAGACTCGCACCACTGCCTCTGGTGTCGGTCTGTCAAGCTCCCAGTTTGATTTGAATATTTGGTCATTTAATAGAACTCACTTGGTTATGGCTTTTATTTGACATGGAAATGCAATCCTTTCCCAATCCGTAAAAAAATTCTATATTTAGATTGGGCCCTGTTTTAAAATAATTAAAATATAATCAAGGCATTGTAGCAAATGGGTTGTTTTTGTACAGGTGTTGCTGGATGAATTTGGCAAAGCACTCCATGCTGAGTCTGCCGGCTCCATTCTCACAACAGCTACAAACTGGGAGGACTTGGAGATCCAGGAGGAGGCTGAGTCTGGCAGTAGAGTCACGTCCAAAATCCGACTTCCTGTCCAGGTCAGCTCCTCCTCCTTTCCTGATACATTAACATTTGATTATGACTATTTTACAACACAGAGATTCCCTTGTAATGGATGCATCTTGGAATAAATACTGCTGACTGCTAAGTGCTGATACATAGTTCATACAGTGCTCCTTCCTCTCTTTAAAAAGCACCAGTATCCTTTGTCACTTGACCCCTTTTCTGTTCAAATAGTCTTTTGAAATCACTGAGCTTTATCAAATACACCAGTGCCTGCCTCTGTCCCAGCTCTCTGTGATGATACTCTCTTGTGCACAGCCATCTTGGTTTGTGCAGTCACTGCTGTTCCAGCTGTGTGTAGAGGTGAACAGAGTGGGGGGCCACGCTCTGCCCCGGACCACACTGCAGGAGCTGCTGCAGGCCTGTCTGTCCCGGGCCCTTCAGCACTACCAGGGCCTCTCACAGCGGGCATACTCCAAGGTAAAGATTCAACTCGTCACACTGCTATCAGGTTTTTCTGTCAGTGGGAGAGTTGTGACAGTTATCAAAGTTATTCATCAGCCTTTAAAGATGTCCGATTGGTGCCTCACACCCCTTTACCCCTACTCTACAGTAGCACAGAAGGTACACTGAACAGAACAGATCTTAGAGTATTGGGTCAGTCCCTGATAATTCTTTGGAAATTTAGAAATAAAATCCAGTACATCATAAGTATCCTAAGCCTTCATGTAACATTGTGTGTTTGTCGTCTCTGGACTGGTCTGTCCTCGGTGGGCTCAGTCTGTCCTCTCTGGACTGTGGATATGAATGTTACTGGGAGCCTGGCATCTTTGCAATATATTCAAAAGCTCCTCAAGTATTTCTTAAACCTGACGAACAAAGCCATACAGAAGTATTTTTTTGTCTGGAGATGACTGGTTCTTTAGTGTCTTCTAGTATCCATGGTATTTTCTGTCATTTGGTTAGTGTTTGCTTATGTGGTTCTGTTTTGCCCGGTATTTGGTTGTTTTTAGCATCATTAATATGTAGATGATTGCTGTCAGTGATTTCAAGGAGCCTTTGATAAGACTGCAAGTGGCTGCTGTAAGACTTCCCTGTTGTTCTTCTCAGGACGGTACCTTCCCCATGACTCAGAACAGGGCTCTGCAACTGCTCTTTGATCTGCGCTACCTCTCGACCACTCTGGGAAGCAGACTGGACGAGAGCAAGGCCTCCCGATCCCACCAAGACCCCAGGTAACAACCAGTCCCCAGCATTCATGTGTGCAGGCTTCATACTGCATTTAAAAGTACCATGTACAAGTCTATAAACTTAATATAATGAATCAAATGCTTAGAATAAAATGATCTAAAAATATAAAACAATTGCCTCATTTGGGTGTTATGTACAAAAATCTTTATTGTCACTGTAATGTATAAGACCCACTGAAAGATGTGAGCCTCTGGGCTGCTCCTCACTCAGTGGAGTCTGTACTTGAGCTTTGCTCAGTTTGGCAACTCTTACTGCCCCCTTTGAACTAAAGCAACCTTTATTATTCAGCAAAAATATCTGTATGTTATAATAAAGTGTAATGTGTGCGTTATAAAGCCTGCTTCAAAGTTTTACAGTACTTCCACCACTACTTGTTTCTTTGCAACTCTGGAGCTCTGTATTTGTTTTCAAATTTGAAATTAGTCTGCTTAGGTTTTTTTGTTTTTGTTTTTGCTAAAATGGCGTCCTGCTAATTTTACCTTTTCCTTTTTTTTTTTCACTGGCTCAAATAAAATGTGTTTCTCTGTTGTGTCCCAGGATTCAGGAGGTATGTGATTGGCTGGAGAGCTTCATTGACCCCTTCGACCTGGACGTGTTCACCCCACCACTGAACGCGAACCTAAGCCGGCTGTCCCAGAGGAGCTCGGTACCTGCAGTTCACACTGACCACATGCTACTTCTGGGTCTGTCAGAGTAACCCTGTGTTGTGTTCAGGTTCTACTTGGGCTTCTTGGCGGTACAGAGAAGCAGTACTCATCACGCGGCAGCTCGCTCGGCTCCCAGGAGCCGTACAACATTCTCCCTCTTGCCAGCAGCCAGATCAGGTGAGAGGTCGTACCTGGGCACAGAGCCTCAGGGGGTGTGTTCACATTAATTCAGTTAAAGGTGTTTGGTTGAGAAGACAGTTTATTGTAGTTTTTCAGCTTTTGACTAAACTTCAAACTAACAAATGTAATAAATGTGCAGCTCACTTGTTTGCACATGCCGGGGTTTTCCAAAAGAACATTTTCTAGCTGAAAAAACTGGAGAATGCCCAAAAACCCACAAAGAATTTTCTTTTTAAAAACCTTGGTGAATGAGGCATGTGTCTGTTAGGGATTGGACCTTATGAGATTGTAATAGTATAATACCTGTGAGAAAAAATATCCTGTTATGACGATATTGGTTAAAGCTTGAATTTTCTATTATTTTCAAGGTAAATTGGGCATAAATATGTTTTTATTCAATCATACACTAGAATGAATATTATAGTATATATTTCCAAATAAAGAAATTAATTCAAATAACAAAATTATCGGTTCCTTTAAGGCAGGGCTTTAGCTGCTGTTACTGCTCTGTTCATTTTGACACATCAAGAGATTTGAGGGAATGGAGTCATACAGTCTAGAGTTTCTCTTTATGTATGATTAACTTATTTGTAAAAACAAATAAAAATTATTATAGAAGTGGGTTTTTCTTCCTGTGATTTAATACTATTATTACTATGGTGATTTCAACAGAAAATGCACTAGTCTTAATGTAGCCTTATTCTCCTTTAAATTGTCTACTCTTAGGTTTGGCCTGTTGCCCCTCAGCTCTTCAAACCTGCGACAATCCAAGTCTTCCAGCCGAGGCCCAGAGGCTCCTCGCCCTCTGGTACGTCCAAAAGTCTGACTCACTTACTGTCCTCATGCTTTTGTTGTCTCATTGGTGGCTCCACTCGGGTAAATGTTGTCTGTTCCACCTCTGCCTCCCCAGCTGTTGTGAATGCAGCCTCTCAGGCAAGTCTCCACTGAGCACTTGTGTGTGTGCTGTGCTCATGTGGGTGCGGGTGCCCTTGTGTGTGTGTGTGCTCAGTAGTGTAACCAACCCCTCCTTGTAGATGGCTGTTCTTCTGTTCTTGCTTTGCACAGCAGATTGAGGAATGCAATAGTTTGATTTCAAAAGTAATGCTGCATGTTTGAAAGCACTAAAGGGAGTACACTGGCTTATGCAAATGTAAGACCAAGTTTTTAGGATAAGACATCGGCTAGTAGATAGTAGAGAGATGAATATTAGACCAACAACCTAAAGAAAATTCAGACTAGACCATTCTACATAGCTTGTCCCCACTGCCCTTCTGGACGTGATGGTATTTACATGTGTCCTCCAGAGTCGAGATAAATCAGATCTCACTTCCAACTTCATCTGCAAAACTATTCTCTCTCGTGTTTGGATAAAACCCTTTCCTACACCAGAACTGCTTAGATCCATTGCTTTACAAATTTTTATTCAACTGTTAAACCAAACTTGTGCCACATTAATAAGTGGTGTGTGTGTGTATGTGGTGTGTGCAGGCAGCCCCCTCCACAGCTGTGAGTGAGGACAGCTTCAGACCCGGCAGTCTCTTCAGACAGCTCGCTCAGCAGGATGAGGACACGGCCGCCCCATCTCTTTTCAAACTCAGCTGGCTGTCTGCCATGGCCAAATAACTACAGAATATTTAGCTGGTTACCTGTATTTGTCTTTGCAGAACCTGTAAAATCTATGTATAGAAAATGTAAATTTGGATTTAAAACTCTTTCTAAAGTCACTCTTTGTACTTGGACAATAAATCAGAATGTTTTAATGAGCAAATAGTGTTAAGATGAATGGCTTTGATTGTGTTTAAAATGCCTGTCCACATTAATTAATTAATTATTTTTAGTTTTAGCCCTCTATCTCCAAAGACCATATCTAATATCATTCCCCTTGCACTTTGTTGTTAATTTGCATAAATCTACAAAGTAAACTGACCTGTTTCTGTTGATCAGTTTCCTGCCACACTAAACCAAAACATCTCAGAGGCAATATGACTGCTTTCTCTGGTGATTATTAGTGTTTTTATTGTTTGTGGAGTTACCACAGACATTGGGGCTGCTCTGGTGCTAGCAGCAGCATTAGCCACAACACAGTGAGCAGCACAGGGTTAGAAGAAATGTTATGTCCATTAAATTTGATTTAGCATTATTGCTATTTTTTCTCCAAAATCAAAAATCAGCCCTAACGTAATGATATAAATACAAAGTCAGACTTCAGCTCCGCTAGTAATGCAGTTTATTCATAAATGAAAGTGCCCTGGCTTTTGTAAAGTCTGAATAATACTGTATAATACAACAATTAGCTATCCTACAATTATGAGAAAAAAAGACACTTGTAATCACAATTAATATTCAACTTAATACAATATTTAAATATGGAAAGTCATCAATCATATGCTCCATAACTTATTTTAACATGTCAATTCTAACATTTGTGATGTGCTGCTGCTACAATAAAGGTTCAGTAGTTTATTATGTATGAAATGCATAAATGTTGCACACATATAGCATGTCTCTGTGTTTGTCTACTTTTTGCGGTCAATTTTGCTCATCATGGCTTTGACATCGACAGGAGCAGAGGCGGCAGCAGCCTTGGCCTTCTCAGCCTCCTCCTGCTGCCAGATTATTATGGGATGAATGCCGGGGCTGCGGTTCTGGGCGTTCTGTTCAAGCTGAGCCGGACTGTGGTGGAGACAAAGACAGGTTCATTATCACTGAACTCCACACATTGCAGTGAGTGCAAGCAGCAGAACCAGACCCACCTGAAGTTATGAGACTCCGGGCTAAGTGCATTCTTCTGAATGTCCTTGTACGTCGGAGACTTGAGGTAACGGAAGAACGTGTCCTGCACCAAAAAAAACACAGCACAGTTACCATGGCGACAGTTTGTCCAATAAGTGGAAAACTTGTTTGGTCTCCTTATCCAGGCCCCTGCCGCTACAAAATAAAGCCCCAGCCCAGTTTGTCACCCTAACAAACATACAGTCTTTTCACTCCAAGGTACAATCTAATGTGTGGACCGGCAGGCACCAAAGGTTGATACTGTCCATGAGGGGCCACTGCCGCAGGCCCCAAATTCCCAAATCATAAATGACTTTTACCACTGTTTTATGGTTTTCTTTATGGTGACTATGATGAATGATGAACCCAATCACACACAGAAGTAAGCAAGTGCCTTGGACATTTGAACAGAAGTAGAGGTACCTTTTTCATGAGCATGAAGACGTGCGTCTGTGCTGCCTCCAGGACGTAGCGGTGAGGATGGTCCAGGCCTTTCACCGTCAGACCCATTGTCCTACCATCAATGTTAATCCAACGGGGGGCACCGGGGGCCAGGAAGGTCCTGGACACAAAAACGCCACAGAAAACACACTCTGCTTTAGAGTTTAAAGTGACACAAGCTGTTTTTATGCACCAGTGTAATATGTCATTCCTCTGTAATGATTTACACCAGCAATGCTAAATTATTCAGAATCCAGAAGACTTTCATCATTTTGACTTGTCATACCTGACCTCATACTCCACTACCACAGCAATCTGATGATTAAATTATTTGCTGCTTGATAATGACAGAAATTGTAATCATTGATTAGTATTAAAACTATGAGTATTGTGGCAAAACAAAAGGGTAACACATTAGCACAAGTCTTTTGTTCACATACTTTTTTGTGAAATTCCATAATTGTATTTAAGATTAAAATGAATGAATGTTCTGTCACTACCGCTGATTCTAAATGAGTGCTCCTTTGTCTGCAGTCTTACTTGAAGATGGTCTCTGCTTTAGTGGACATGGAAGCTGCAGTGCCCCACTTAAGCTCCTCGGCTGCCTCCCAGAAGGCCAGATTCTCCCCTGAACAGAGCAGAACGAACTAAGTTGTGTGTGATCGGGCTCACAGCCTCAACATGCTCAGAAATAGTGGTGCAGGAGGCTTACCGCTGAATTCTTTCTTCAGGAAGATCTTGAAATCGTCTCTTCCTCGCAGGTCACTGAGCAGCTCAAACAAACTGAAGGACCAGCGCTCCACTCGCATCTTAGTTGGGACGTCAATTCTGGACATGAACATTCATACAGGCAGAAATCATGTCAATTCTGTAAAAGTACATGGCACTTGGAGACAAATATGTGAATGTATGTTAAAAATATGTAAATACAATATTTTGTTTACTTTTACTGTGCAGATGTTTTTGGCAGGTGTGGATATAAAAAGTATTTCTGGTCTTAGGTCAGATCCCAAAGGTGACTATTACACATTTAGTCCAAAACTAGTCCATCTATTAGGCCTTTTATGTGTCATTAAAGTGCACCCAGAGCTTCAAATCTTCATTTGGGGCAATGCCAATTGATGCATCTTTGAGAGAATGTAATATCCACTGTCTTTGGTTCTCTACTAAACATTCTTGGTAAATGGGAGGATGATCACTCAAAGAGGTTATGTGCATACTCCAAGTCTGATATGAAATCTGTTCAATGATGCCATGTTCTTAGTTCAAGGTATGGCAGCTGGCATTCTACATCTAACTATGATATATCATTATTGTCTATTATTGGTATATCATTCTGACAACTGTAAACACAATGTAAATGCAAACTTATGGGGAATGATGGGGAAGGGGTTTGAGCTTGTTTGTATAGGTGTCATTTAAATGCATGGTATGCAAATCAAGTAGACGTGAGGGATGTCTGCTCCGGTGCAAATTTAACTTCATCACTCAACCCTACCACCTTCAGATATCATGCTTGCTCTCTATATGGTATACCTCCTTCTGAGCCCAACTTAGTGGACCCTGTTTTGCTCAAAACTCTGTCCAAAGCTGATAAACGATGCTAATGCTGGCCAAACACTCGAAAGCCATTACCACTCTGCATGAGGCACTGCTGAATTCAAGCTAGAGCGTAGAGCTGGAGCTAGTGCCTTGACCTACTACAGCCTACGGCAACCTACTGCAAAGGTCCATACTAATTCCAAATTGACAAAACCTTTTAGTGATACCATGGCACTAAAAGGTTTTGAGGCTCCCCTGAGCCCTATGCTGTTTGACTTGGCAATATATGTGTGTATATTTATCGTTTACAGCTTTCAAGTGTTCCTTAGAAACTCAGGAACCTACAGGGGTGGCACTGAGGAGAGGAGGAGCGAGGGCAGAGGCTGACCTGCGCATATTGAGGGTCCAGTAGGTGTCATTGTCAGTTTGCCATGGATTGCTGGGCAGACAGGGCGCCAGGAATGGGTCATGGTTCTTGTAGGTTGTGATATATTTGACCAGTCTGACAAAAACAAAAAAACAGAACCATTGTGATCCAATGAGAAATACTGCTCAAGCTCAGTCACATAGACTCTGAACTACGGCTGAACAAATACGCTGCATTCAGGATGAATCAGATATTCACCTCATCATGTTGCTCAAACATTCAACAAATACTGAATCATTCTAAAGTCAGTGTGCTGTTCTGTTCTCTGTACAGTGCAGTGTACTCACGCTCCGAGGGACACGCTGGATTTGACCCTTGACCTCATGATGGTTTGCTGATAGAAGATATTCTACACCAAAAACAGTAAAACAAGAAATATTATTCCACAGGTGGACAATGTTAGGATAATGGCTGCTGGCATTTGGACCTACCATGCGTCTGTATTGATCAAAAGTGATTTTCTAAGAGAGGATAAGAGAAGTGAGTGACTTTTAGTTTTTTTCTTTGCTTCATGGGATATACTTACTAATCACAAACAACACAGAGCAGTCTGTCCAGAACAAAGGAATCTCATTCCTTAAAAAAAAGTCTTTATTCTACAGACATTGTGAAAAATAAGTTTGATTGCTGTAAAGTGGCACAGCTGTATGTCCTGGAGAGACTACTGAACACTACACACATCTGCTTAAAGGGACCATCAGCCTAAAATGGAGCTCATCGTGATCACAGATATGAGTCTCCATGTGGGCTGCTATCACACACATTACGTACCACTAGATGGAGTGGTGAGCTGCAGACCTCATTGGTGGGAAAGGACAGGTTTTCTGACCTTCTAACTACATACAGTCCCTTTAAACATGGACCTAACATAAGGACACAGTGTGTAAGAACAGCACAATGCTATGAAAGAATCTGTGAAGCACTTATGAACATTCAAGAGAGTGAATCATCTGTTGGGAGACAGAAAAGAAGAAAACAAACATTTTGTTCATTATTTGAAGATGATAGAGACCTTCAATGCACAGTACTCCAATGGACTATACTTTGCTATGTTGTACTGCATTTGTAAGGATATTAGTAAGTAAATCTGCATAAATATGAGAGAAAAAGAAGAGTAATCATGATGGCTTCTGACATTCCAAATGTCAGAGCTGTCAGGGATTCTACAACTCTGAAGAGCTGTGAAGCTTGTGCACTTTTGTTATTCCTTGTTGCACACACAGCAAACTTTCAGTATAACCAACAGTCACAGCATGTTTTATTCTACCGGCATGTGTTGGAAACTGACAGGTTTGAACAGGACTGGACTCCAGTGAGTATGAATCTATTTATTCATCATCATCATCATCATCATTATTATCATTATCATTATCATTATTATTATTATTATTATTAATCTTTACTAAGGACACAAATATATAAGGTCCATAGTTTATAAAATCAGACACATACACACACACACACACACACACGTCAGCTCCTGTGTGTCTGCTTAAGCCCCAGTTGACCCCAGTCTGCCTCAGTGTGGGCATATACTGACCTCTGACCTCTTCTGCGCTGGGATCAATGAGGCGCTCAGGGCCACAGTCCAAAGCGCTGTGAGTGCGCCGCTGCACAGACACACACAGATGAGTTAACAGCCAACACAATTTCACAGAGATGTTAGAGCAGAGACTGACCGGTGGCCTGTTGACAATCCAGTAGGCCCTCTCCTGACAGTCCAACACCACACGGTCTGCCTTCTTCCGCTCCTTCCCAGCCCTGTAGGACACATATACATTCATATATTCCAGTGTAGGACAGGGTGGGGCTGGGTCTAAATGTGTGGAAGATAAGATAGGCACATTTGTTTGAACCATAAAGCATAACAGGTTTAAAATGTGTGGGTGTCCTGACCTGACTCTCACAGACAGCTCACATAGTGTGTTTTTTATAGAGCTGATTTACATCAATAGGTTGAATTTAAGCCTTAATATAAGAGCATCACTCAAGCAATTGAACATCACATTGGAAACCTCACAGTTACAGTAAGCAGAGTTCAATATCTTATAGGACTTTAATACTTTAGTCACATAGTGACTAAATTATAATAATATTTTTCTAAAGAAGACCCATAAATTATAATTAAACAAAATTTAGATTCTCTAAGGCTCACTGTCAGAATATGATAGGGTCCAGCTTTAAGACAAAGCACACTGAAACTGGTGAAAGCACTCCCTCTGGGGGACAGAACTCAGTTCTGACACATTTAACCTAATGATGGGCCAGAACATCTTCTACTTTCAAAACTATGTCCAAATGCCTTCTTTTTTATCAATCTATTTTAAAGTTTATCATCTCTCAGTGTAATAAAGGCAGAAGAAAGCCATCGGGAGAGTGTTCTTTTAACCAATCATATGTTGTGGCCTTGAGCTGGACACTGATCAGAGACTGGAAGACTGAGAGTCTGGGTTCAGGAGACGTGGACAATCAGCTCTGAATGTGCTGCTATAAAAGTGTGTTTTCCAGGGCTGGCCCTTGTGGGACCTACTTATACTGCTCGGTGGCCTGCATCACGATGAAGTCCCACTTGTGGTTGAGCCATTTGTGGAGGTGATTGTAATGAGCCTGAGGAGAACACAGAAAGACATCAGTCCTGACAAATGCAGCAGCAGCAGGCGCTGCCCTATCCAGCTCCAAAAGTCAGGGTTATTCACAGAGGTTTAAGTATTTTAATGTTCACCTGTCTGCTCTTGTCTGGAAAACATTTGTTTTGTTGATTAGATCTATGAAGTATGTGAAAATATTGGCATTCACCCTTCCTTTGAAGCTCATTTGTTTGCTTTTTTCTCTTTAGTAAGTTTCAAAACCAATGTTTGTTTGTTTTTTAATTTAAAACATGTGGGCCTAAACCTGTAAAAAACAATATCATTATCACATCAGTATCTGTAAAAACTGAATGCAATAGGTGCCTTGTAACAAACTTGAATCCCAGTGCGGTACCTGCTCATACGGCTCCAGCATGCCTTTTTTGCGGATGTTCCTCTTTGCTAGATAAATGGCTACACAGAGAAAAACGTATTAAAACACAGCTAAAGTGGAGAGAGGTTTGTAACTGTGAATAAAACTGTGATTATGGATAACAGAATATTGCTCAGAACACCTCATAAAGGTTAGTTTATGCATGTGTCATCTACATCAGGCAAAGGAATATTGTTTGATAAATATTAATTCGAATATTTTATGTATTACTATCAACACTTACAATCTCTCGTGGATCTATTATTGGACTGCTCTTAGGAGTTGTTCACAGTAAAAGAAATGTGCTAATATTTAAGCCAAAGTAACTGTAGCTAAAGCTGTATTTGAGTACTTAACAGCAGTAACAGTTAGACTTATTGATAAGAGAAAACTGATATTTGGACTATTAAACTTTCTTAAAAATAAACTATACTAATGAGTCTTTGATAACTGTAATGAACATACTTCCCACAGTTTCATCTGTTGTACTCACCATAGTCCGAGTCTTCTGCCACCCACCTCTGTGTGGGCCAGAAGTATGGCGTCTGCGAACATTGGATCATATGGGTTATATATGTGCACATGATATGCTCAAGGACTGGCGTGGGAAATAATAAGATGTGAGCCACTTCCCACTGATGTCAATGTTTACACTGTCATAAGCCTCCTCGGCATTACTTTCATCATGATAATTTAAACTTGACATACATTAATTAGATCCAATATAATTTTTATTACCACACACAGGGACTAAATATAGAAAGGGATGGTTTTAAAATAAAATGTAAGTAATTTGGGCTTTAACAGTGCTCTGTTCTGACTTTGGATGTGTATAGAAGATTAGATAGTGAGGGATAAACAATAAATGATTCAAAAAGAAAAGTTCTCAAAGCTCAGTAGATGAAACCAGTGTAGTCTTTGACAGTAAGAGTTGGCTCAGTTTTGAGGAGTGGTACCTGGAAGCGGTAGAGAGTGGCGTCATTGCACATGACCAGCTTCTTGTGGTTCTGTATGGGGTAGATGTAGCCATAGGCCACCAACATGGTGCCAAAGATCTGGGCCTCTAACAGAGCCAGCAGCAGGGTCAGCACCATGCACTCACGTGATATGATCGTTATCTTATTACATACACACAGGTACACCCACCTTCTGTGCTGCTCTTCATCTTGTTGGAAATCCATGCGATGGCATCTTTACCTGTGAGACACAGACAGGGCTGGTGTCATCAGAACTTTTTTTTTCAAATGTACCAATAGCTTTGGCTGTTTTTTTGTTTCTGGCTTTAACCTGAGGTTTTAGTTAGACACAGATCTCTTATAAATGATGATTTGGGCATATATAGTGTAACAGGATTCTGGAGAACATTAATAAAAAGACCAAAATGAAGTGAGATGCTGCTGTAGGAATGCCCAACTAATAATTTAATAACTATCAAGAGACATAAAGGCAAAACATGGTTAACTCTGGTCAGCTGTTGCTCCTGTGGAATAAGCGCTCACATCTGTGGAGGTTTTTCTGATACAGACGTCTCATTGGTCACATGGTGTTTTGCTCATGGAGTCAGATGACCTTTGACCTGCTGGTCTTAGGACAGATTAAAAAGTGTCTTGGCCTGCTAATGCACAGCACAAATCTAATCCAATTGCTGCTTTCCTTTTTTTAGCATGAGCAGCTAAGACTGAGGCTCACAGTCTTCACAGATGAACACAGGCCTCGAACATTGTGTCAAACTATAGAAAACAACATGCCTTTAGTTCGGGTTAGGGTTAAACAAGTGTGTACCATCAGAGGTGGTCTGAGGTTTAGTAAAATATTCAAATCAGATAAATGCTACAGTGCATACATATGATCACAAACTGGCTTCAAATCATTTATATTTTTATGAGATGTAAAAAGCATTACATTGTAAATGCAAGTCAACAGTTTCACCAAAATTTACAGTGCAAAGCTTATTAATTCAGGCCTCCTCTTGTGAAATGTTAAAGCAGCTGGCCACCACAGTGAACATTTAACTTCACAGCTTTTCTCCAACTGTTTGCTCTCATAAAAATACTGATTCATGTCTTTATCTGTGAGAGATGCTACACTTGCCTGTGATGACAGGATTTGTGCAGACTCTATCATGTGGGACTCACCCATTGTGTGGGACTCATCCATTACATGGGACTCACCCATCAGTGTGGGACTCACCAGTGATGACATAGGGGATGGTGGTGACATTGAGTTTCTGCTCTGAGCCCTTGACTCCACTCTTGGGGTCGTGCATCTCCACAACAATGGCCTCCAACTGAAACCAAGACAGTGACATCTGTGTAAGCTTTGACTTTGGATTTTACATTTGTTTTTTTTAGTTTTTTGTTTTGGCTTGTGTTATAAAAATGGTTTATTCTTCCAGTGGAAAAACAATGCTCATATTAAAAAGAACAAAATAATGAGTAAAACATAATATTTTTTGATGAATAATAAATCCATAAATAAACAGATTACTGTTTGCTTCTCTCATTGGTGAATTTAGTCTTTGCACATTTCATTTGGTAAAGATATAATGCAACTGAGGAAAGGCAGCCGGTCTTGCTTATCTGTTCCTGACCCTGGCCTGATGCTCACTAATGATGGTTGAACACTGAAAGATGTGGATATAAGCTTACAATAACAGTTACAATAATCAGATTATAAAAAAACATCAATAAAACAAACAATAAGCTTGAGTGGACCCATGAAACTATAAAACAATCTCTTTTCACAAATACGTGGAGGGGAGCAAAAAACAGTAGCAAACTGACTCTCTCTCTGATGCAGTGTGTACTTTAAGAAAGCCCCGACTGTTAATAGGCTTTAAGGAGGAATTGAAGATGATCTGTACCAAGCCTCTGATCTGCCGCAGTCACAGACTCTTATTTACTGAACAATGACTTTTCCATAATATTCCCCAATCCCCAGAATTAAATCAACATTTCAGTAGCTTTGAAACAAAAAGTCCTCGTCATACAAAGGCACCAAGCTTCCTGTCACTGCTCTATGAAGATTCCCATGTATCTACCCACCTTTTTGAGGCAGTGCATACGAGGCCTGAAAGGCTGGACTCTGTTGGGTCGCGCTGTTCTTATAGTCATGGCTGCAGATGGATAAAGAAGTTACCGGTAAACTTCAGAAACAGGTGTAGAATATCCACACTCTGTGGGACAGAGCAGAGGAGTGTGCACAGACAAACACAGAGAGGGATTGTAGCACAGGAGGGAATTATCCACCAATCAGCTGCTGAGCCTGCAATACCCCGAACACACCGAGCTTATGTCGGAATCAGAGCAGAGCCACTGTCACACCTGTAAATGGCATAA
This sequence comes from Rhyacichthys aspro, assembly GCA_036850595.1. Lineage (NCBI taxonomy): Eukaryota > Metazoa > Chordata > Actinopteri > Gobiiformes > Rhyacichthyidae > Rhyacichthys > Rhyacichthys aspro. The sequence goes on along the minus strand of CM072155.1, from coordinate 444,356 downwards.
TAGTAAATTCATTTATTTATCCTGAGAAAACTCACAGACAGAGGGGACTCACGGGACAGTCTGTGTGACCGAGGGCACTCACAGACGGAGGGGAATCACAGACCGAGGGCAATCACAGACTGGGGGGATAGGTGTACATTTTGCTGTTTAAAGCGGCGTGCTTCGAGGCTCCAAAGATGTTGCACTGAAAGAACCTCGGCGTTCATGTCTTTTTATCGTGAGCGTGTTTTATGGTACTTTATTGTATAACATGACGTTCAAATGTACAACAGAAATGTTGCCTAGGTTATTCTGCTGCAATCATTGCAGTCCATTCTGAGCTCACGTTAGTTATGAACCAGGCTATAGGTCGGTGTGTGTGTTGTGCTTGCCCTGAGTGAAGGCGGCGGGCCCGTGAGCTCCTCCTCCTGCTGTCTGCTCTGTATCGATGAAGTGCTTTCAAACATGGCGGACTTCCTGCCATCTCGCTCTGTTTTATCCGAGTGTTTTCCTAACTGTCTTCTTACAAGTGGCGAGGCTGAACAGTTGCGAAAATCTAAAGAGATAGACAAATCTATCAACCGAGACAAGACCTATGTGAAAAGGCTTGTAAAGATTTTATTACTCGGAGCAGGCGAGAGCGGCAAGTCCACTTTCCTCAAGCAGATGCGCATTATCCACGGCCAGGACTTCGACCAGAAGGCCAAAGAGGAGTTCAGAGCGACCATTTTTAGTAATGTTATCAAAGGTAAGATAAACGGTCATTTGTCCTCCGGTGGTTGGGCTTAATAACAGTTTGTTGGGTATGGAGAATGGACGCAAGCTAGCTAACGCTAGCTGCAGCTGAAGAGACTGCCCCGCTGTGATGTGTTCGAAAGTTAGCTTAGCATGTGAAGAAACGCCCATGATATCTGTGTCTGCTCTAACACTTGTGGAGCACTGCCACACGTTTGGGGTTCCTGTGATGAAATACTGGAGAAGGGTCTTAATTTTCAAAGACCTGTAAAAGTCCTTCTTTGACATCAGTGTCGGTCCACAGATTGAAATGTTTGTGTCATCCTACCATTGTTTTTATTTTGTTAATTAAGAATCATGCGTATACGATCACTGACATTAAAATATTACTAGAACTAAATAATTCAACTTCTCTTCCAAGCTTGTTCTTTTTCCGGTTGTTTTTCAGCAGCAAACCCAGAGAAATAACATACAATAAACTAATGATAGTTGTGCTAGAAATTCACTGAAATTAGTGTATAAACTTATGCTATAGGCAGTGACTAAGCTATTGATAAGCAGTTTATCACAAACATTGGGTATATAAAATATAATATGTTATTGCAGTATTCAATGTGTTTTCTGTCCCAACTCTCGTGTTTGCCTCCCATCAGGACAGAGGCAGGTTTAATGACATACATCCTTCTGAGTTTTCACTTTGCACAAACACAGTTTTTGAGTAGTGTGGATGAATAAAGAATGCAACAATGTAGAAAAAGTCAGTGCTCTTTACATAAAAAAAGTGTAATAAAAACACTTTACAATAGAACAAAGTAGCAGGCACTGTGCATACATGGATTTATGGATTATTAGACCAGGATACTGAAAGGGTAAAAAATAAAAAGGGCCACCCATTATTTTCAATGGACATTACTAATTGGCACAGCACACCCAAAAAGTTCTTGGCTTCTGGGTTTATTTCTGCATTATGCGGGCTGTAGAGCAGGCGCACTATGGCTCTCGTGCATGCGGCCTTGTGTTTTACCTGCTGTGGGGTTCCAAATGATCCGTTCTGACCAGTGGGCGCGAAGGCAGGCTAGAGCGGCAATGACATAAAACAAAAGTCTTTTTAGCAAATTTAAAGGTTTTTAACAGAAAAATTCCAGGATATGAAAGTAGACAATAAACACTACAAAGTCTTTGTTAGTAGTATAATATATGTGTCCTGTCAGCCGAATATACCAGATGTTTGTTTTTTTTCATGGCGGTCTATGGGGAAAATCCTTTTGGAGCTGAATAGGATTTACTTGTTGTAATACCCTGTGTGGCCACTAATCAAATTGGTTGCAGGGGAAAGGGGGTGTTGCCTTATCCAGATCTTATAATATATCCATGTGTGCACATTAGTTGTCCACCATCTGGCTTCTCTAACCCTGCAGTTTGTACTCTTGCTGTACACATGCATGAACCATCTAGTGGCATTACAGGACACAACACACTGACAGCAGTAGTGGTTTTCCTCCAGGGCATCGTTTCACTGAGAATGTGATGTCACTTGAAAAGTATGAAGTAAGTCAAGACAGTACTAGTATGTTTGGGTCTCCATGTTAACGTTCAGATGGGGGGTTGAACTGTAAGGGGCAGTTTACATGACAATGCATTTTACTGCGTTTTCACGCCAGGAAAATGCAAGCGTTTGAATCCGACAGTGGAGGTGTTATCGTTTCTTTCGGGCTGCTGCTCCACTCGTGTAATCTGTGAAGCCGACATCCTCTGTGAACACAATGACATCATAAACACCACACGCATGCGCAACCAATGTCCCTACTGAAGAAAGCGTAGCAGAAGTGCCAAAAGAAAACCCACCTCCTACTGGTCTTGCATATGTACTACATCATTTTGGGTGTTTGAGGGGGCTCCAGGTGACATGGATGGTGTCGCAACGTTGTCGTGTCAACGCAAATTGGCAATGGCATGACTTTTGCGTTTTGCTGTGGTTCTGTTGCAGTAGTGTGTCTGTCGAGGTAGTGTGTGCTTCTTTCGCTGTAATGTGTTGGTAGGGTGCACAAATAGACTGGTGGCAGATTGGCTCAAAATTTAGTTTACGTACAACATGTTGGTGGGGAAGCTGGGAGAGTTCTGTGGGCGGTGGGGAATGTGTTGTGTTCCTTGAGGGAGGAGATGCTAGTTTTGAATTTTTAAGGGTAAACAAGTGGGTTAAGTTTGGTTTTGTTGTGGAAAAACAAATGTTTTGGTAAACGTCATATTGGCCACCCCTGCTGCAGAGTGTGTGTTCAGGAGTCGTTCCTGAAGGGGGGTGTAAATATTTGAACATTGAAAAAAGTCTAGTGTAACTTGTGCCCTATTTGTCATAGGTATTCGAGTGTTGGTGGACGCCAGAGAGAAATTGCACATCCCATGGGGCAACCCTTCCAACAAGCGGCACGGAGACACCATGATGGCCTTTGACACCCGTGCCGTCATGGCTCAAGGGCACGGCATGGTGGAGCCCAAGATCTTTCGACATTACCTGCCTTCCATCCGCGCCCTTTGGGCCGATCAAGGCATCCAAAATGCCTATGACCGCCGCAGAGAGTTCCAGCTGGTGGGTGTACTCTTGGACAAATTAACAGTTACTGACAAAATCTTAAAAAGTGCATTACATGACAAGTCTATTAAAAACCACTTAACCAACTAAAATCTTGATAAAATACCAAGCAAAGACAGAGCTTCTAGGGCCAGATTAAAATAAAGAGTCCAACAAATCAAGCTGCAAAACAAATAATTTATAAAAAGGCTACTTTTGTAATATTACAATTATAAAATGCTATTGTTGCTTAGTTGGGGAGCCCTGAGGAAAAGGCATCATGACATGCCAAAAAAATAAAAAAAGTTTCTTAATGCACACATCTCTCCAGGATCCAGCTGCTGCACACGGTAACCTTAGTACAGTGTATCGTTTATTCAATAGAAGACAGAGAACTGACTGTGCCTTAGACAGTCTGTCCAAAACTAATTAACCTGAGAGATTTTAATTTAACAAAACTGTATCTGCAAGTCTCAGTATAAACTATTGCGCCACTGCCATATTTTGATTTTGTTTGAGTGTAGAGCTAATTTTAAGTATGAGTATGTTCAGACTTGAATAACCTCCCCGGTCTCTCTCTGTGTGTCTCAGGGGGAGTCAGTCAAATATTTCCTGGACAATTTGGAAAAGCTTGGACAGTCGGTAAGTGCTCCCAATGGCTGACGTACACAATCAGACCAGAGAGCTGGTGTAAGATGGGCGTAGTGTGGAAAAGAGAAGTGAAAGAGTCTGCCTTCCTGCCAACAGTCATGTTCTGAATTTGTACTCATTTGTTCTTTTTCTGTTCAGTTTTCAGCTGTTATATTACTTAATTACACATTAGAGTTTAGAAGTTTAGTCTTCTTTTTGTTTTTTGTCAGTCAAAATTGTTTTTATTGATTGGATTTCTGAAGATGGATTTTGTTTAAATGTTCACGCTTACCCTGCCACCAATAGGACTAAAAAAGGTACAGAATTTTTGGCAGAATGATTATTTTAAAGTTTATTTTGTCCTTTTTAGCCTGTTTTTGACAGGGTAGATAGGCAGGAAACAGGATGAGAGAAAGGGGAATGACATGGAGCAAATGCACCCCAGTTGGAATCAAACCCAGGCCATTTTAGTGTCTGTTTGATCGGGTTTAAAAGCATGGCAAAATTTTCTTTAAGTATATCTGTGTGTTTTCTGGTGATCGCAACCCCAAGATAAAAAATCTTGTTATAATAAGTGTTTTTTTTGTGTTCTTTACTTCTCTTTCCGATATTTTTTACATTTAAAAACGAGTAGAAAAAAATATACGCTTAAAAAATAATTAGAATTTCAACAATTTTGTTTTTTTGGGAGGTTTCCAAAAACCAAAACAATGTTAATACAAATCAAAACTGTCAATATCAGCCCCAGAAAAAAAACACACAAAAAAAAAACAAGTCAAGTTCAAGTCTTTTAGTCAGGTCTTTTTGTATGCATTACTTAATGCGACGAAAGCATGTTATCATTACTGTCTTTATCGAAAACATTCTATTGAGAGAGTGAATATTGATGGCAAAGGCCCAAGCCGGCAACAGGCCAGGAGGGCCTATTACAGGGGTCAGCAACCACCCTCCCACACAATTCTGGGACAATTCTGCCCCGCAGCCTTTACTTTGTGGCCTGACAGTTGATTTTGAAAATTGATTGATTACATTATATCACTGTGAGTCCAGTCAAAGCTAAACCCATCTCTTTCTAGAAATGTTTATAAACTATTTATGCCAATCGGCGTCTAACTGTGACACACATGCGGGCATACTTTGACCCTAAACTGCATCTTTGTAAGTCCAAACTGTGTTCGCCCTGCCTTTGAAGCGCCTGGGTAAGGTCTCAGTAATTCACTTATTAATTTCAGAGTCTGAAACATTTATAGCAATAGCAATATTTCTAATGAATATAGAATTATTTTAACTAAAGGTGCGCCGATTGGCCGATCACGGCTATAAATAGTGTGATTGGTGCTCGGCAAAATGGCCGATCAGAAAAAACGATCATGCGTATGTGCAGAACAAGCGAGATTTGTCCTTAATGTTTATCCATAGCGTTTAACTCAAAACGGCTTCTCCGGTCTGGCGGTTTTTCGAGGTGTCAAAGACGGACCTCCGGGTTCCACTGCATGCGTTGCATTCTTCATTTAGCCCTTAAATGCACATTTAATGTGATCGGTATCGGCTGTGATCGGTATCAGCCGATCACAATTTCAGTGATCGGTAATCGGTGATCGGCCTCATAAATCGTCATCGGAGCATCTCTAATTTTAACACACGGTGATCTTAGGCGTGCTGCCTTCCCCCCATCCCACATGAGGAAGTTTACTCATTTTACTTTCCTTTGTTGCTCCTGGTTAAGGTGGTGTGGGTCTGGGCCACAAATAATAGACAACTAACTGATGGTTGATTAGACACATGAAGAGGGGTCAGAGGCAGGACGGTTCAAGTCAATATCTTGGCACAAAAGTCCATGTGGTAATGAGTTCACCCAGTGTGCTAGTCTCCCAAATCCTGCCAAAATAATTGAAGCCCTTATCTGTATGTGTAACTGCAGTCTTTATGTGACTCCTTTCGCGCCTTACGCACAAACAATTCAGTGGCACTCAGCTCATCTCAGTCCTGAACCTTCCTGATGTGGTGCTTAGAAAACGCACGGGGCGGCTGTGTGAATCTGTCCACGTCCTCCACAGAGCTCCACTTCAGGACATCGCCTGACATCGTGCTTCTTCTGGGAGAGTTCAACATCTTACCGTTTAATAGAAGAAAAAACAGCTGCTTGTTAAGCGTTTGTGAAAGCCATGTGTAACCGGCATGATGCTGCTGCGTTCAATTCCGCTTCATAAAACAAAAATGTAAAAAGCGGAATGAGCTTTTGAACTCAATTTACCACTTACTATTTCATCTTTTGACAAAAATGTCAAAAAATTGCAGATGTCAGTCATTAATTGAAACAAATGAAAGCATATGATAAATACATATAGAGATGGTTGGGACAATAATCATTTTTAAATAAATAACCAGTATTTTAAACATGTCCCGTTATTTTTGTCGCCCCAGCAGCTGCAGATTAAGCTAGTTTTAATGGCCAAATTAACTTATAAATGAACATGTATATCATTTATGTATGTATTTTGGAGCATTTAGAGACAATATTTAACAAACAACTAAGATGGTGGGGGGGTGACATGCAATGGCCTGCCATGTATTGACTTTGAAAAAAAATTGGCCTGCAGCCAGTCAAGGTGGCCAACCCCTGGCCTATTTTTTCTGTTTGAATTTAGATTTTTTTTTTTTAGGCCTGAGCTGGCGACAGACCAGGAGGGCCTATTGAAACTGTTAGTGTCCATTATTATTAGGCCCATGCTGGCGATAAGCCAACACAAACATAGTCCATGTCAAGGCAAACAAAAAGTGATATTATGGCACCACACTTAACCCAACAGGAAGTCAGCCATTTTGGGTCAAAACTGTGACCTCTACATCGCACCTCTCGTTCACTAGCCTTCCTAATTTAGCAATGTGCTCCTCCATTTTTTATCTGAGGGACCACAAACTCTGTCAACATATAGGTAAGAGATAAGAGAATTGATAACGAATCGGAATGATAAGCAGAATCGTCAGCGGCATTGATATTGATAAAATCTTATCAATTCCCATCCCTAGTAAAGAGTAGTTAAAACTAATAAGAAGGACATGAACCGGCTCAAAAAACTGATCCGAAAGGCTGAACATGTCACAGACTGCGGTATAGATGCGTTTGAGTCAGTGAGGGGCAGAAGAACACTAAACAAACTGCTCTCCATCATGGACAATTCATCCCACCCACTTCACTAGACTACTGAGGGGCAGCGGAGCTTGTTTTCAAATAGACTTATCCAACTCTGCTGCACACTGAACGGTATAAGACTTCATTTATACTGTTCTCAATTCACCTGTACAATAACTTACCTTTGTGCAATAGATAGCTCCCAAATTCTCACTTGTCTCTTGTTTTATTACTTACCATGTTATTCCATATTATTCCATATTACAGCTGTACATATGTAAATCACATATTTACTCTTATTGTATATACTTTTTTCTTTTATTGTGTGTGTTCATGAGACTTTGTAACTTAGCTAGCTGTGACAAAGCAGTTTCCCTTGTGAATTAATAAAGTCAAGTCTAAGTCTAAAACAGTTTAGTCAGTCAGGAACATGGAGTTTTCTCAGAGCTGGAGCTGTGGTGCATTTACTGACAATAAAGCCAGCTGTAATAACTCACAGGTAAACTTGTGTTCAACCAATAAGATTTTAGGCAGTTGTAACCTCATTGACTGAATAGTCGCCTAATTTACCAGAGACTGTCAGCTTTAATCCTAACTTTCTTTGAATATTTTACATTGACTTGTAGAGAACAGAGTGAGATTCAGGGGCCTGCTGAGAATCACTGAAACAGAGATTTCTGCCGTCTACAAAGTAAAACCTCACTGTCTCGATTTCAGTCTGATTGGCTACTGTTATATTGACTCATGACCTGTGTTCATTCCAGTTCCTTTCGCAAAGCCTAAGTGCATCTGTTGTTGCACAGCATTTTTTTTAAACTTTAAACTTAATCATTGTTCATACAACCACTGGCACATGTGGTGTAGGTTTGGTATCTTCTGCAAAATGACGAAGTTCCACAAGCCATACAGTCTAAATTAATTGAACCAGATGAATTAAATTTTCAGATAATATTCTTCTGTTTTTTACTATCGAAAATCTCGGTCTATTTACAAGATTTATTTACTATTTACAAGGAATGCTGGCATGAAATACAGCTCAGTTTAAGAGCTTTGACATGAACTGGACATGGCCGACTATAACCAGATTAGGCACAGGTAAACGTGGATGTAGACTAAACATATTAATATACAGAGATGACCACACAGCAAGGTCAAGTGGCCTAAATGTAGTATTATTGTGTTTCTAAAATCAAAATAAGTTAATGGCTTATTTTTTTAGTTTCAGTTGTAGTAGTACCACACGTGTGAACACTGCCTCAGTCCTTGGCTTTGGAGAAGAGGGTTTGACGTGCATCCTGAAGCTTCTCACTAGTTTACTCACAGTGGTATGTTAGGAATGCACAGTTCACATCGGAGATGTCCCAAAGCAGCAGACCTTTCAGTGTTTGACACGGACTTACAGTGGTGTTGATGATGTCATCTAGTGTGTGTGCTGGGATGCAGAGTGGGGTAAAAACAGGACTGTTGGAGATGCATTTAGCTTAAATTTTGATACAAAGCTTACTCTGCTTTTTGCTCACACCACAAGGACGTGTTTGTATTAAGTACATAGGTTTATGCAAATGATTTGTGAGTAATTTTTGTTTTAAACAGATGTGCAACTCTGCTTTAGCTTAGTTCAACAGGATTACTGTAGAAATAGACATTTGCTCATAAACAAGGCTGGTATCATTAAACAGTGATTTCATCTGGAGCTGTATCAGGTAAAAGTTGCGACTGCTGCAAAGAGAGTGTCTTTTGAGAGATTGCTAATCTTTTGCAAACAGTTAATACTTCGTTGACCACCGCTCCTGTGTCTTTGTTTGTATCCACAGCTCGTTACTCGTCATGGCTGAGACAAAAAAAGACGAGACAGTGCTGGTTTTTTGAAGATTTGTAGTGTTGACAACGTATCTAGAGTTTCTCTTGACAGCTGACTCTTTATTGTAATACATCAAACAAAAACAAAATGTCCGAACATTGTATTAAAATTATGGCTTATTTGGAGTCTCCGGCAGTGGTGGCCCACCGTAGACCCATCATTGTGTGGGAAACACTGCTTTTCATGTGCCCTCTCTTTTATTTTGAGTGGCTGAAGCAGTTGTAGCCTATTGAATTGGATTTAGGTCACAATCATCAGACATTTTGGTTGAATTATTGTACTTGTACCTGTAGGACTACCTGCCCAGCCAGCAAGACATCCTCCTGGCCCGAAAGCCCACCAAGGGAATCCATGAGTACGACTTTGAGATCAAGAACGTACCCTTCAAAATGGTGGATGTAGGGGGCCAGCGTTCGGAGAGGCGGCGATGGTTTGAATGCTTTGATTCAGTCACCTCTATCCTTTTCCTCGTGTCCTCCTCGGAGTATGACCAGGTGAGTCAGTCTTTCCATAACAATTATATGCTGTCCAGTGCAGTGATCTATGAAAGTCCTTCAACGCTAGGAATGGGAGGGTATGAGATTCTGAAGATATGAGAAAAAATCTAAGGGTATGACCATATTGACAGTGTTGCTTGAAGCCTAAAATGTTATTTTCCAGGTCAATTGGGCTTAAATAAATGTTTTTATTGAATTATAGTATTCAAGATAAAGGAATGAATTCAAATTAACACTTGGACCTCGCTGTAGTGCAGAGACCAGTGTGATTTCTTGTTACATTCTCCTCCATAGACTCTTTAACTGACCCTCTGTCTGCCTTTGACCAAAACCTGTCCTTCCGGCTCCAGTCTCATGTTACCCCACACACCTGCCGCTACAACGGAAGTCTGTATTAGTGCGCACCAATTATGTAATTACTTCAAAATGGAATTTAAGTTTATCTTGAAGAATAATACGCTCTTTATTAAATCTGCCATGTGTGTCTCATCAGCTCATGTTACATTAATACTGGTATTAGGTGTTCTTTTTAACTATATTACAATCATTGCAGTTTAAAACCACTGTATGCTGTGAAACCAGTTTTTGTCCTATGCCCCATTAACACCAACCCAAAAAGACCTGAGTGTGCAGTACACCTTCATCTCAAAGAGAAAGGGCATTCCTTCGACAGCGATGTCTGAAACTTGGCCATGGAGCCCACATACTCGGGAGGTCCGGGTTTGATTCTGGGTCCGGTCATTTGCCCTGTGTCATTCTTTCTCACACTGTGTCTGTTGGTCTGTACTCACAATAAATTAAAGGCAAAAGGTCCCCAAAAAAATCTAAAAAAAAAAAAAAAGTCCAGATGCCCTTAATAAATACAGCCCTTTATTTTTTTTTAACAATTATGAAAAGCTAATGATGTTTGACAGCATCTGTAGACTGTGGACTGTGGCTTGTATGGATTTCTTGTGCTTATGTTTGGTCTCTGATCCCAGGTGCTGATGGAGGATCGGCAGACCAACCGGCTCAGCGAGTCTCTCAACATCTTTGAAACCATCGTGAACAACCGGGTTTTCAGCAACGTATCCATCATCCTGTTCCTGAACAAGACAGACTTGCTGGAGGATAAAGTCAACCATGTGTCCATTAAAGACTATTTCCCAGAATTCACGGGCAATCCTATGAGCCTGACGGACGTTCAGAGGTTCTTGGTGGAGTGCTTCAGAAAAAAGCGCCGCGAGCAGCAGCAGAAGCCACTGTACCACCACTTCACCACAGCTATCAACACAGAGAACATCCGACTGGTGTTCCGCGACGTCAAAGACACCATTCTGCACGACAACCTGAAGCAGCTCATGCTGCAGTGAGACCACAACTTCCTCACTCTGACTTTAGTGAACTGCACCACTGCTGCCATTCCCTCTGGGAGCCTCCTGCAGCATCAGCCCTGTGGACGGAGGGTAGTGCCCCTCAGCCAAGCGCTGTGTTCCTGAGGACCTTTTCTGTTGCCTTCACTTTGACCCCTTGCCCCCTACTCATATTTGTTAAAGACCTTCATTTGGGGTTTGGGACAGAGGTCTTGTCTTTTGAGACCGGCAAAGATAGGAATTCCTGCCCTGAGGCCAACCTCATTTTAGTGAACTAATCATTTTGTCTCTAACCTAAGAATTTACTGTATGTACTTATGCATTTCCTAACTTATATTTAAAGGGGTTTACACTTGGCGGGTGATGTTGACTCTACAGAAATGCAACAGAAAACTGTGGACAGTTTCTCAGGGCTCATTGTGAACCACTTGTTTGTCATTTTCCCAAATGGCCAAAAAACCTTAACTGTTTGTACCCCACGAGGAAATCTGCCATGTTAAGTAAGTGTCCATGTGCCACTGCGGTCTTAATTTGGAAACTCAACCTGCAAAGCTACTGCAGCTTGCAGCAGATACAGCATTCAGCAGCAAGCCCCTTTCTATTGGTTTAGGTCATGCCACACATTGCTATGGCTGTGTCCAACTGTTAGATTGGAATTTTGGCGTAGGGCTCTATGTGGTAGTTGTAAATGATGAGAGCGTAAGATGTCAGTCTGTCAGTTCTCTAATGAACACTACCCAACTGTTGAATGGAGTAGCATAGAAATGCATTGAAAAGCAGCTGGAAATGGTGCAACATCTACTACTGGTGGGAAAGTAATTCACTGATTACAAGACCTCTGTATTGGACTTCTGAACCTGTTACATGTTTAGGCTTTGTTTAGTGTGAGGTCTTTTCTAAATATTAAAGTAAGCTGCTACATTACTATGCTGCTCTTTGAAGCAGCTGGACAGTGCTCAGCACAAGATACACTGATGGTCATCTGGGAAAGCTGAAACACACTATTTCCTGCTCCCATGTACAGCCAAGTGTGCCTGGTGGACCTGTGGGGGACAGTTAAGTCTATGTGTGGCCTTGTTTTGATCATGGCCACTAAAGTCACATGTAAGAAACATGCACAAGGCATTATGCACTGATCCCTCCAAACTAATGTTATAATTCTCCAGATTGTTAAGATGCAGGTTTGTGTCACTTAAGAAATGTACTTATTTACATCAGACATTCTCCCAAATTATTTATTCAGAATTCATTCACCTTTTTTTCTATTTTTTTTTTAAAGGAAATGCACATAGACTATATTGAAAACATTTTTAATAGACTGTGACAAAAACATTTTTCCTCACCTATTTCCAGTAATTACAGATAATCTTTTTAACTAGGGCTGGCCCAGTACTGATGTAAACACTGTAACAGAGCCAGTTTCACCAGTACAAGGTCAGTTTATTTGACTGATACTTTTTTTGTTTTTTTTAACAAATGGGTTTGCCTTTGTGGACTAAGCATCAGAAATATTCTGAAAGTGGAGAACAGAGTTTTTTAATCCATAGAAAAAGTTGCCCTTACTCTTGTTTTGGGTAAAGGTACAGTACTGTTTTTGCTGCGGACACATTTTATAGAAATGGTGGTGCATCATGACAATTCCACTCTTAATTAGCTTCCACTGTGGAATCCACATTTGCCCATATTAGAATATTATGTTGGTTGTTGTTCAATGGCAATAACTTTTACTAACTGTACTACTTTCTTGTTCCAATGAAGGACAGCATAGTCCATTTTAGGACCCATTTTTCCTCATTTGTCAATGAACAAACAAATTGTTGTCAAAAAACCCACACTGAAACAAGGTTTTCTGTTGGAATAAATAGGATCCAGTAAGAGCTATAAGCTCTGAATATCATATATAGTGACAATACGTACAGGACATTTACATTTGAACATAATTTAGCTTTGACTAATGAGATCTCTGCTGTTTTAACAGTTATAAACCACTAAGGTCATAGACTTTGCAATAAGTTTTGGAACTGTCTGGACTTGGAATTTTGTGGAGAAAGTTCCAGCTTGGGAAGAGAAAACTGACCATAAGGTTCGCTGTGACTGCAGTGAATTTCTCCAACTGTTAAAGATGTTTCTCAATCAGTGTGCTGTCTGTGGCCGTCTTACAGCACATTTTCTCTGTTTGGCCGGAAACAAACTTCTTTCAGTGTAGTTGTGTTGCATATGACTCACTTGCTCATCTGTGGATTCTACTGCTGCTTTCTGGTTCGTTTGCAGTATTAAACTTTAGCACCTCAGTCAGAGGAACTCACTCTCAGATGCATCTCAACTGAGCCCATTTGGTTAAATGATATCATGAAGTTTTGATGATTTTAGATTAAACACCATTCAAGTGTGAAAACATAAACTCCACAGGATTTTAATTTTTTGTGGCCTTAAAGGTAAGACTGTAATTCAGAGTACTGTACTCTTACTGTTTTATTTTACTTAAATGCCCCAAAGGCCAGTTTTGAACCCAGGCTTCACCAGATGGACACTTAACAATGTTGGGAACCAAGTTGTGATCCTGGTGGTGACTACACTGGTATCATTCATAATGCCATAGTATATTATTTTTACAAGCTGGTGCTTAAAAAACTTAATTTTTTAATTGTATGTCAGTATATTTGTTTCCAGTGAACATTTTCCTGAGTAAAAAAGACAACAAGGACGCGCTGCTTTCACCTGTTGAAGAGTTGTAACGTAAGGGCTTTACTGCCACTAGATTCATTTCACTGTAGCTGTCAAACCCAGAGGCCTTGTTTTAATTTGTGCTCCTTCACTCTTCTGTATACTGTAAAACACCACTGTCTGCTCTTCTACTGTATATGTAACATTTGCCTTTCTCTACTTCACACAAGAGAAGAACAGTGTTTTAAACCAATGGAAACCAGTGAAGCCTTATAGTGTAAAGTATGCAACACACTGACTTTAAGCCAATGTCTTATAAATAATGAGGAACAGTAACCTGCCAAATGTATTATATAAATATGTCCATGTCTGCTCTGCCTCGGAACTGCACCTTTGACACTTAACTTTTTACGGTCCACCATGGACTGTTTTCTTTCAGTGTCTTCAGTTTGTTTCTCAATGGTAAATCTAACTTATGCTGCCGACACTCCACAAATAAACCCAGCTGTTTTCACTCTGTCTGTCACTGCTTTATCTAAGGACGTCACAATAAACCTGTGCTTTGTTTTAATTACATTTTTTTGTTTTTGTATTGACATTTGAATGTTGTTATACTGTAGTAGCACCATTGTTCAGCTCATTTCATGGCTAATGGCTGTGTGTCATGACCATGTTGCAATCAACAGGGCTGACCCTGCTACCATTCCATACAATCCATCATGCAAAATGCAAGCACCTCCAAGTGCATCTCTGAGAGCATAGCAAGAAGGTCTAAGGATGGTGGCCCACGCTGCCCATGTGTGGCGTTTGCAGACTTGACCACAGTCCGGTGTCTTTAACCATCCAAAGGCATGCATGTACAAATGGAACTTCAAATTGCCTTAGAGGAATAAATGTGAGACTGAATGGTTGTCTGTGTTACCCCTGCGACTAACTGCTCAGGGTATATGGGCATTTGCACATTTGTATGCTTCATGAAGCTGCTATTGACTAAGGACATAAAGTAGTCTGTATTATTTAAATCTGTGAAATCTGTATTAGTTTTGTATTTATTTAATATCAAGTGACATTTTTATAGCCTAATTGTAGAAAATACAAGTCTTAACATTTACAGTATATAACATAATAAAAAGGGTTAAGGTTTGCTTGCTTACTACACTTCTGCAAACTTACGCAGGACTGTTTTCTCTCAGCATGTATCATAAATATATCAAATGTGTGGAAAGTTATCAATAATCATAATCATTTAAAGTTACATAGTGGAGTATAGTCAAAGGTTATTCTTTTTTGTCAGAAACCTTTAAAATGATTTTGAGGCTGTACATAATTTCAAGACTGTATTTTATGGAAAAAGATAACAGTGACAGTTGCCTTTTGTAAAAAGTAGGCTGTTTTATTAAAAATAAATACAGAAGTAGAAGAAGAGAAGTACAGCACTAAATACAAATTAAATACAAAATGAACTTTTAAAAAAACAAAATCATTCAACGTTTAAATAGACTTTAAATAGGTGATTACAGGGAACTTTGTGAACTCTTTCAAGCAATCATGAGGTGTGAGTCATTCAGAGCCCATCTCACACCTTTGCATTGAGATATCAGTGTGAGCCTCTGCTCTTGCTCAGTTCACACTGAAGACGACTTCTGCTTCATGACACTATAGGACACTGTGTCACTGTGCTCTCTCCATGAGCTGGAGGAGACGAAGGACCAGTGCTATTTTAAGATGAGCAGAATGGAATATGAGCCGTATGAAAGTGCAACCAATGGATTATTCTTGTTTACATAACTGAGGTTACACAGCTAGTCAGTCCAGTGGTCATGCTGGAGTGAAAAACTTAGAGGTATATATTCACTTGACAGTCAGCTGCATTTAAAGCAAATCCCAAACACTGTCTTCAGTGGATAAATGCACTAAAGACTACAAAGAAATTTAATGCTTGTTTCAAGATTCGTCAAGGTTTGAATGTTTTTAAAGTTAAAACCCAAACACAACTGTTGCCTTATTCCAAAGACGCAGTGGTTTTGGTTACATTGTGAGGCACCTGGTTTGCTCCGTCATGTACAAAAATCATATCATGTCAATCATATCTTATATATCTTGACTTAGTGACTGATATAATTTGTCCATCTTTCAAATTAACAAGGGGCCTCAATCACCAATTTTTTAGGATATTTCTCCACAAGCAGCACATTTAACTGTTTTTTCTGAAAATGTTTATATGAAAGAGAAGCTCCCTGTATGTACTGGGTCTGGGCAAGCTGTCAGTCCTTAAATAAACTGGCTGTTACTTTTTATTCTGTTGTATGAGTGAAGGACTAAGTGTGCATCTTTTCTCAGGAGAGCAATTGAGAAGATTGTTCAGAGCATTGCTGAATGAGGTCCAGTGAGCAGCTGTGTGACGTAGATCTGGTTTATGCAGGCTGAATAGAGCTGGACTGTCCGGGGCCGCTCCAAGTTTTAAAACAGTTTTGTGAGGCTTGTGGATCCTAAGATAATCTCTGCTTAAACACAAGCAAGGCCCCTTTCATGCTTATTTTGCAATGCAGGAGCTGTCTTATGTCTCACTTGGTCCTAACAGAGACAGTACTGTCATCGCAGTTGTGAAATGGTCCTGTCTTTATTACCACCTATTATGGAATAGAGGCGAGGCATGGGCAGGATGGCTGCAATATAAATGGGACAGCTCAGCCTTAAAATGAACACAATATAATCATGTGCTTTTGATTTGGATCTTGCTGAGCTTTTTCCGTGTTTTTATTGCATTTGTCAAGTTTTTTAAGACTATTAAAATGAAAGAAAAATGATTGGCCAATTATTTTGTGAAATTCCAGTCCCATTCAATACAAATATTGTCCATGTTGATAAAGCAATTCATAAACTGCAATATATTGTATAGCTCTAGTCTATACAACACACCCGCCTGCCTCTAATATAAGCAAGGACACACAGAGTTAGCACTGGGACGCAGGGCTGACTGAGACAGGACACCTGAAGGATACGTTCACAGAAATATGAAGGACAGAAGCGTGAAGGGGCAGAGAGCCCTGAGATAAAGCACAGTTGTGGACTGTTCATATGACAGAGGTGAGCTCCAGATTCACGGCCGCTTTGGGACTGTCCTCAGGAACCAAGTCCACATCCAGGAAGTCCAGCTGCTCGCTGTCCTCTTCCATGTGCTGCGTGCGCCCATCTTGGCTCAGGGCTGGCTCTGAGCTGGCTCTACAGCACGAGCCAGACTTAGCAGGACCCACCAGAGCCAGACAGATGGCACTGAGGCCCATGCCCACAGCACACGAGATGAAGGCAGCGCCATAGTTGTGCATCACATCCACCAGCACACCTACAAAACACAAGTACAACTTCATCATCTGGAGCTTTAGAAACATTAGATAATAACCAGATAGCAACAGATAATACACAACATATATTACTTTAATCATATTTGATGACAAATATCAAAATCTCCACATGGACAGGTTTTGAACTAACGTCTCCTGCAGTTCTAGCTGTGTCTGTGATATGGTTTTGATGGAAGTTGATGTTGCGATGTGTCCCGAGGTCCTACCTCCCAGTGGTGGTCCAGCCAGCCCAGCAAAACTCTGGATAAAGACATAGACCCCAACAGATGAGGCCATCTTCTGGAGTCCCACTACATCGTCCTCTGCCAGCAGTGGGATGTGAGTGGACCCCACTGCTCCCATGAAGTAACCATAAACTGTGCAGCAGACCACCAGCCCCCAGAAGCCCCAGACCAGTGCAAAGGCCACCAGCACCAGGAACAGGGCCAGCACACAGGCTAAGAGCACCAATGTCTTCCTAAAACGGACTCGACTGAAGATTAAACCGATGGTCAGGCGCCCGACGATCTCTGCCACAGCCATCACAGACAGCATGTATGACGCCATGTTAGCTTCTACTCCCCGAGTTTTACTCAGTTCAATCACATAAAGCTGCGGGGCAAAGAAACCCAGTGTTGCAAACAATCCGAACAGCGAGTAGCAGATAAAAGTGCCATCTCTGAGCACAGAGAAGTCCAGCAGCTTGGGAGCAGCTGTTTGTCTTTGTGGACTGGACTCTTTGGTTTGAAATGCTTCTTGCTCTGCTTTGCCCTGCTGTCCCCCGTCTAAGTGAGCCTTTGCGTCCTGTTCCACCGCCCTGAGGTCGACCTGTGAGGACAACAGTGAGGTGACCCCCGAATCCTCAGAGCCCCCGGACAGTTCGGAGCTGATGGAGGTCCGGGTTTGCTCGTTCTCCAGCTCATAGACGGCCTCCAGCTGTTTCAGAGAGGCCAGCTCTTTCTCAGACTGAGCCTGTTGCTGCTCAGGCAGAGGCTGGATGCTGATTGGACGAAGAAGAAGACCACAGCAAATCACAGAAGCCTGGATGATGCCCAGCAGCATCAGGCAGTACCGCCAGCCGATGTGTTCCTTCAGGACCGTAAATGCTGGATAGAGCACAGACACAAGGGATTATTAACACAGCAGAAGCCAGAAAAATATCTATGACGTCAATCAAAACAGTTGAATTGTTTTTTGAGCACTTCTCACATAATGTGTGTACAACAGCAGGTTAATGTCAAAATGCTTTTGTGTTATGTTGTAAGAGTTAGAAAATGGACCACAGTCCAAACTATAGTTTAAATTGTGTCACCTCAAAGTAACACTCTTGCTTCTGTCTGTCTTGGAAAAATAAACAAAATAGTCTAGAGAGGACAGACTGAGCCCAGAGAGGACAGACTGAGTCCAGAGAGGACAGACTGAGCCCAGAGAGGACAGACTGAGTCCAGAGAGGACAGACTGAGTCCAGAGAGGACAGACTGAGCCCAGAGAGGACAGACTGAAGCCGCTGGAGGAGAAGCACTCTCCTGAGCACAAATTCTTGCTAAAGGTTTAAGATATTTCTGAACAAAATTCATTCAAGTAAAAGATCTATTTTAGCTGGGTTTGTTCATAGACATTCACTTGTGCCTACAGGGCTACCACGTCTATTCAAATGCTGTAAAAAAGAGAAGTGTGATGAGTGGAACTGCAATCTGCATTTTCAACACCACGTTGCCAGAAAAGTTTACAGAACTTATTACTCATTGTTCAACAATGAAATTGACACAAGGGACTGCACCCAAACAGATTCCAACTGAAAGTTAAATGGCCTTCTAAATACAAACATCTATCTATGATTTTATATCTTTGAATTCAACAAGCCTGATGACAGCATGATCCAGGGGCTATTTTCACTGTGTCATGTGTAAAATTATATTTACTCTATGTCCTACAGTTCCTCTGTCTTCTTTTCTTTGAGGCTGTAAACCTTGGACTGGGCCAAACACCCAGTGACCTTTAAATCACTAAACAAGTGGTCGCAGGTGGAACTGACTATGAGCACTGACTATGGCCCTAAGAGAGAAAAGTCTGGTGAAATCTAGTGAGCGCTTGGCTCAGAGAGTGCTGAACACAAACAGCCTAAATACTGCAGCCCACTTAATAAATAAAAGGATAATACTCCCAGAGCCCACTCAGTCAAAGCTGACTTTGGTAGTTAAGCTACGTTTAGACCTGGCTTGTGTTTCCAAAAGTAGAGTCATCCCACATTCTCAGCTCAATGATTTTCAATTCTAAAACTCTCTTTATTTTTTATTTTATTTTGTTATTTGATTTCAGAGACCATGCATATTAATAAAACCTTTTTGTAAATATGCAAAACTTAGCCAGGAGGCTATTTTCATCTGGACAAATGTTAAAATGTCCCCATAAAAAAAATAAATAAATAAATAAATAAACAAATAAAATGACATTATAGAACAATAAGTACATATGTTAAAAAGCTACAGAGAAAGGACACTCTCATACACAACTCCGACTGTAAATGAGCCATTTTTTTAGCTGAACTTTAAAGAAACAATAAGTGTTCAGATTTCTGATGGTTACTTATGTAAGTACAAATTCACTTGTTGTACAGTGGTGTGGCATTTGAAAGACATTAGTATGGACATTGCCCTAGTTTCTACTGTTGGGCTGTGGTTGAAGAGAATAGTAATGTGTAGACACTAGCAGCTGACTGCCTGATGACTGTAGTGGCTTTAATGAGCACCAACCTGGAGCAAATGCAAATATTGCAAAGGACTCCCCAGAAGAAGCTACAGAAGTGACAAGGGCACGGCGTCGAGAGAAGTACTGGGCCAGGAGGGTGACGGTTGGCAGAAAAGCGAGGCAGTAGCCCAGACCTGTGAAGAGATGACACAGAGAGGGGACATGACAGCCAAGGCCGCTACACTGGCTCTAAAATCACTCCTATCAGATGTGGCTGCTCCACTGGCTCAGCTCCAGAACCACAGCTGCTGCAAGACAAAAGGAATGTAAAGACAAAAAAGACAGGGAGAGAGGAGAGGCTGAGAGTTAGCCGGGGTCCATGTCAGAAGCATCACATGCTAACTGAGGGAGAGCTTGCAGTGTACATGTACGTTTATGTGCTGGATTAGGAAAATATCACCAATTTGTTGAAATGGAATGTTTAAAGGTCCTATATTATACTATTTTGAACATTATACAGTGCATTTTGGATACATTTAGGTTACCATATCACGTTTTGCAACATGAAACACACAATATTTATCTTATACAAGCGGTTTGGATGAGCTCTCATCATGAGTCCAAAGTGAACAGTCTGATTTGGCGCTGTCACTTTAAGGCTCAGCTCTCCCGTGTTGGCTCCGCCCACTCATGACTTCACGCTATAGCTACGCGAGCTACGCTGGAAATAGACTGAAGTAAACACAGTACATGGTAGTAATAACTTTTTCAGCAATAGCTTTGAGAGTAAATGAGCCGTATATCTTCGACCCAGAGTCTGATTCTGAGTTCGAAGAACATGAGCAAACACAAAAACCTCGAAGGCTTCTACAAGACGTTTCTGCTTGGTAAATGAGAAACTATTTATTGTGTATGTTTCTATGGTGTAGCCCGTAGCATAGCGCGTGTTAACTGCTTCTGTTTATCGGTGCACATGTGGAAATGACCGTACAATGCCTACTGAAGTTGAGAATGTATGCTGCCTGGAGACTCCTAAGGAGCTGGTGTGCAGTGTATTGAAAGAACTATAATAAAGTAGCCTAGCAATATGTAGAGCTATGCAGTAATACATGTGTGCATGTTGCTGACAGTAAGTAAGCTAACACAGTAGCAGCGATGCTTCTCTGTGTCTGAGCTGCAGAGCACAGCACTTGTTGACAGTGCAGGAGAGAGGGGCTGGAGGAGTGTGGAGGAGCACTTCCTGGAGAGGAGTGGTTTATTTCACATATTGACGTCATTGCGTGAAACAGCTTGTTGAAAGGACTGTAGCTCAAACTAAATAAATTACTTAAACATGCGCGAATTAAACAAAACACAACTTTGGGTATGTGTTTGAGGTAGAAACAACGTTATAACATGGTTAAAAGCTCAGAAAAGTCGATTTAGCATAATATGGGACCTTTAACCATTTCTTTAGATTCACTTCAGTTCATTTCTTCCTGCTCAGCTACATCCTGTTTGAATGTGAAAGAGAATTTTGTGTTTTATTTCTTTATTTCTATATTTGAATTGCGCTAATTTCATCTCAGTCTCAATCTCATGAGCTGCTTGTAGACAGATAGTCTGATTGAATCATTTAACAGAACAGTCAAAATGTCCTAGTTCATTAGCTCAGGGCAGTGGAAAATCTACGCTGAAGTTTCATACCAATATTACTGATGTTATACATTTAAAATATAACTGATAGCAGTGTATCTTGATCACAATACAGCAAGATGCTAAAGGGTGTCAGACAATCTTTTTAAGAGGTTGTTTACACACTATGTATATATTTGGATCTAAAGGGAATTTAGAGGGTTTTTCTGGTCAGCAATATCTAGTAACTCCAGCTGTGCCTGCTCTGCTGTGTCTTAGTGGAGGCAGGTTCAGAAGCTGACACTGATAGGTCTCTTTAGTAAACAAACACTGGTGTGAAGAGGTGTACCTGTGATGAGGCCGATGGTGATGTACATCTCATTGATGGAGTTGGTGAAGCCTGAGCTGATGGTCCCCAGACTCATGAGGAAACCTCCCATCATCACCACAGGCCTATGACCGAAGCGGTTGCTTAGCAGTGTGGACAAAGGCGCTACAAAACAACAGTGAGTCCTTTAGCCTTGTCGTGTCAGCGCGATGACAGTGTACATGTTCAAACTGTGTGCGCTGCACTTCTGTGAAGACCCACCTGTGAATGTGAAGATGAAGACACAGATGGAGATGACCCAGGACACTCGGCTGTTGCTCTCCCCAAACTCCTCCATCAGGTCCTGCAGGAAGACCCCCAGACTCTTCAGAGTCCCATAGGTGCACAGCTCCACCACAAAGAAGGCCAGGGCCACAGCCCAGCCCCAGCCGCCCTCGGGCACCTCTTGGTACACATTGGCTCCCAAACACTTTGCCCTCATGGCTGTGGCAGGTCTTATGTGAGGGACACAGAAGAGCACAACAGTTAGCTCAGTACAACAAATAAACCTCAATGTGGAGTGGCCTTGTTCTGGGACATTCCCTCCAGATGGAGCAGTTTAGACAGACACTGCTCAGCTGGTGTGGAGTCAAATAGTGTGTATTGATTTTAAAAAGTGAAAGAACACTTGTGATTTATAGTGATGTGTAAGAATGGCAGACAGGATTTTCATAATTCACACTCGTGTGTACATCTTTACTGTTAAAGGTGAGTGCTCTTTGAAATTGATTTGGACCTTAAAAGTAGTATGTTTTAAACCCATATTTACAAAATAATACATACATTTGCTTTTTTTATTCCTCAGAATGACTTTTCTAAGTATGTGGCTCAAATTTGTCCTGTTCTTCCCACATAAGAGAATAATTTGGAATAATAAATTAAAAATACATGTATTTGTTTTCTAACCAGGCTGAATAATTCATACCTACAGCCGCTTTCAAGAAACTACTTACTACATCCAGCCTGAAGCCGTCACACTACGGTTAATTAATTGTGGCAAAATCTCTGCGAGTGTGTTCAGTTACTGGTTTTATGTCCTCATGTAAACAAAACAAAATCATCTTGTTTCTAGTGAAAAGCACACTGTCCACAATAAAACATGGCATTGGTTACAAAGTAAAAGATGCTGCACAGCATTTCGAGGCTTAAACACTATCTGGACACAGCAGCAACAGTTTCAAAGTCACATCTTCTGGTACCTGCCTGGGGCCCTCCACTGGACCAGTTGGCCCTGACACACTTGGCTTATGTGACAGTTTCAGTTCAGTAAAAAAAAAATCTCCTGGACTAAGGCAATATTTCAAATTCATAATACATGGATAAACTAGTCCAGTGCGGTCCAGAGATGTTCGGAGAAGTTCAGAGAGGTTTACAGCTGTTTGGAGTGGTTCAGAACAGAACTTACCGCAGTGGGTCACGCAAACACAGCCTCCTGGAGCCAAACAAGCCGGACTCTAGCTACTCGTCACGTCTCTTCCACCATCGCCTCAGAGAAATAAAAACACAGCGGAAACAGCTGCGCATTGCGACAGCATCCCTTCGCTACGCTTCTGCCTGTTCTGGCAGCTCTTTACCGGCTTCAGCCGGTATTCAAACACACGCGAGTGTGCCGTGAACGCGCACGCCTTTCACTCAGAAGCAGGAAGCTGACGCACGCACACGGACACATCCTCCTCCACCTTTGTGCTCCAGAAGCGCCGCCTCTCACGCGCTGCTGGAAGAGATCATTGTTCACCGCTGCTGGAGGCTTTGACCTTACTGTATTCATTCATTCATTCATTCATTTACTCAAAAAGGAAAAGTGTGTTATCGCTTCATCTCTGCTGCTCACTGGAATAGTCCCAGAATAAACGTTCATCTGGTGGCAGTTTGAGTCTGTCAGTCCGGTTATTTGCTTATAATTAGCCGAAGTTAATTACTTCTTTGTTGCCTCTGACTGTAAAGCGCTGAGGACTGAGAAGAGGCTAGGGCTTGCTTCTTTCTTCATCAGTTCAACTTAAACCTTTCTGAAAATATCAAACTGTTTTGCTCCAAAAAAATGGAACTGACCTGAATCCACTTGGTAAGCACCGCCCCCTGTTGGTGGTGAGTTCAGTGCACTTGGTGCCATCAGACACCGACTTCAGCTGACAGGTACTCAACCGCGCCCAAAGGTTCTGAATAGATACAGCCATGACTGCTTCATTGTGATTGGAAAGAACATACAGCCACTTTCTGTTTTTGTTCAAAAATTGCAGATTTGTATGAGATGAGTGAAATGATTTTGCCCATGTTATAATGGGATAATAGGATCTTAAGTGCATACATTTGTTTTATCCAAAAGGGCTGGTGGTACGTAGTGGAGCGTGCCCCCACGGACACAGGCCTGTCCCCAGAAAAAACAAAAAGGCACATTTTTTGGGTGTGGTTATGAATCAGAAGCCATTGTGGTTTATGAAATAATCAAGGCCCCACCTTTCCAAATTATTGGCTTTTGTGTTTCACAGTTTGACGCTATGACTGGCCCTTTAGGGCCACTGTACAGCCACACCAGCTATGACTAGACAGACTAATCAGATAAGTCGCACGACTAAAAAAGGTCTATAGCAATCTTTTTTTTTTTTAATTCTGTGGCTAATATTTCAAAATGCTTTAAAAAAAAACAAAAAAAAACTAAACACACCAATATAGTCCTTCACACAGTGCCAGAATAACAAAGATTACATTAAAAAACTAAAAAACCAAAAAAAGTTTTCTGGGAGGGGGTATGGGCGGGGGTATGGGCATTGTACTGAGCAAGCTGGTTGTTTATATATATATATACACATTCACACATAATCTTCTAGATATATTTTTGAATTTCAGTAATGTGTATAATAATCAGAGAAATCAGTTCTCCAAAAGGTTTAAGAATTGTGACCATATTTCACCTTAATAATTTAAAGTAAGTAAATTTCAATATGCAAAATCAATCATAATCCAACATTTTTTGGTGATGCTGACTAAATCTAATTGTTGTTTTGTTCCTTTAATTGTTGTAGCATGCAGTAGTTGTAGTGTTTGGTTATCAGAGAGCAGAGGTGACAGGCAGAGGTCAGAGGGCACACAGCTGCGGCAGCTCAGGCCACAGTAAGATAAGAGCCAGAAAAAAAACCATTTTATTTGGAAAAAGCCATATGCTGACTGTGGACAGCAGCTGTGGGACGTGAGCGGACCCTGATGTTTTTTTCCCCACATTCTCCTCTCTTTCAACACAAAAAACAATCCTCTTTTCCTCCCTGCAGTGGAGTATTATGAAATCTCAGGCTGAAAGTCTTTTGTTAATATAAACCTGATATCTGAACAGTGAAACACCTCCACTGACACTAATACCAGTGTTTATCTGTCAGCGTTTGTGTCACGCTGGGTAAGTTTTCTGAAAGACAAAGGACCCCTTAATCCAGCCACAACAGGTCAGCAAACCACAGCAGTTTAGAGAAAGATGTCGAGCTGCTTCACTTCAGTTACTGACAACATTACCAAGTTCGGACATAATCTCCTGAGAACATATCACAAACAACTTTTAGTAATTCTGTGTTGCTTCATGAAAGTTCAGTGCCGTATCTGTTTTTTGCCAGGGCAAAGGTCAAATCAGTGGTGATAATGGTAATGGCTCTAATTGATGAAACCGGAGTAGATTCATACTGATGCACCTGGGACTGCATTGGCAACACTTATTCCTCTGAATACTTTGAATTATTGTAGGTTTATATGTCACCTTTTATAAATCCTTTAACCCTTGTAGACCCCTCCAATTTACTACCCTCTGGGGATCCTCGAGCCAAAAAAGTACATGCTCAAAAAACTTAAACCACTTCAGCTCGGCTCAAAACTACTAAATATCCAATACTTTTCAAGATTTTAACCTGAAAAGTCAGTTTTAATACATAATGTCACTGTTATTATTCATGAAAAAAAACAAAACAAAGAATGAGATATTTTTAAATAATAAATTAAATTGGTGGAGGGGCATTGCTGGTGATTAGTGTCTTGATTATGTCAAAAAGTAGAGACAACACTGATTTTATTGCATTCGTATTTATTATGTGGTCTCAGGTTTAGGGTCCCTTTTTGAGGGTCCCCAGAGGATGTAAACTTTTAAATCTGACACTACATAAAAAATACTAATGCAATGAAATCAACCATTCAATGTTGTTGCTACTCTTTGATCACCAAATCAAAAAAGAAGTGTGAAAGAGTGTTCGTTATGACTTTACTGCATATGCACAGCACTGGATATCACCTCTTGTAAAGGTTTTCTAAACTAAATAAGTCATATTTTGATGAAAATGTTAGCTTTATGATGAATTGGTAATTTACAAGTATTAGTATAACAATAATAACAATGAGTCTGTTTTGTAATGACTTTCTATGATGAACTGATGATATTTATACTATCCTAACAGTACAATGCTGCTGCAGTAAATGCGGCAAGTGAAGAGGATTTCAAAGGCAGCCTCAATTGTTTACATCACACGGCTATTTCTCCAAACTAGACTGCATTAACAGTTATCTGCTGTGAGTGATAAGTTATTATCCTTAAGTTTTTCAGAGAAGTCATTTTACAAACAAAAGTATGATTTCAAATTTGAGTCTCCAGACTCACCTTCTCAAAGTGCTGACTGCTCCACGTCTCTGCAGCGCTTAGATAGGATTAGACCTGAAATACTGGGGCTGAGGGGCAGTCCGACTGGAGTCCCACCTGAACTCTGATTGGTCCCTAACGTTTCACACGAATGAAAGACCAGCTTTTGAACACTATCAGCACTGTGTGCCACACACCAGTACCATTAGGCTTCAACTGATACAGCTCCGTAAATTCCAGTTTGTTCCGGTTTGTGGAGCACAGCTGATCTCACACCTCTTTTATTGGACTGAGGTGACCTGATACCAGAGTGCTTCCAGTGATGTAAGATCACACAGATTAATAATAAAACAAGTCCCAAGTCCAGCCTGAAAGAAGTACTGCCTGCCTGTTTGATATGGGAATATACTATAGTCATTTTTACTGATGTCTTTGATCAGATATCTTTTAAAACAAACCAAGTCGTCAAGGACTTTCCAAACTCTTTTAAAAGTTGCTCTATAATCATCAGATTTATTTCCAGGTAGAGAAAAGGTTTTCACAGCTCTAGGAATTTGTTTTGGCATAGTAGTAGTAGTGGCAAGTTAAACACTATATTAAGAACATTCATCTTCTTCATCTTCTACCGTTTATCCCACTATATTAAGAACATCTAAGATCAAATAAATATAACAAGCTATAAAATAAAATATACAAAAATGTGCACACTAAGCTTAGCAACATGCATCTACATGATGTATATATGTTTATTTTTTGAGTGCACACAGGACTTTTAGGAGACTCAGTACAGACAGCATTATTGCGATCATTATTGTAATGCTTTAATGCCATCTGCCCTCTGGTTTTGGGGGTGCACGGTGACAGGGTCTCCTGTCTCACATCAAGAAAGTCAAGGGTTCAATCCTCGGGCCAGCCAACTCGCTGCTGGGATAGGCTCCAGCCACCCGCGACCCCTAATGGGACTTAGCAGCAGAAGATGAATAAATGCTGTCTGGTTTTGAATTAGTTTATTGTTTATTCTTGAATATGTATCATTTATTTGCACCAGTTATGTGCACAAGACTTCTATGAGACTTGTATATAGACAGCACTATTACTCTACAGCACAAACACCTGCCTGGACGGTTTATTTGGATGTTTACTGCACTCTTTGCTCTTAATAACTGTCACTGTTATGTTCTACTACTATCTTTTATATGTTAATAATAATGGTTTGGATTTATATGGCGCTTTTTTTGTCAAGTCACTCAAAGCGCTTTGCTATTGGGTCCATTACTCATTGACTCCACAGTCACACACTGGTGGTGGTAAACCTCAGTAGCCACAGCTGCCCTGGGGCAGACTGACAGAGACATGGCAGCCATAGTGGGTTAAGTGTCTTGCCCAAAAACAGTATGAACAGCAGGGAGCAGGAATTGAATCGCCAACCTTCCGGTTACTGGACGCCTTAATTAATGTTTAAATTAACTTACTGTATAATTTAAACAAATTATTGCAACCATGACTTGTTGAGGTGCTGCAGTAGTTTTCTATCAGAATACCAGAGGATCAGTTAGTGGCTGTTTCCCAAATGCCAGGATCCTTCCTTGGGAGGAGTCCTCTGGAGGAGTCCAGCTGCCAAAAGTGCGCTCATTTGGTTCCAAACCCCACCTCCTCCCAAGGACTGAGTCCTCCGTTTGGCCAAAACGCCAAAGATGCATCTGTGTATCTTTCGTGGCCCTTCCACACCCACAATGCACCACAAGTGTTTTGAAAAAAAAAAAAAAGGCGGTAGAAAAGGAAGTAAGGCTTAAAGTGGAGAATTTTCAGTTTAAATTGGTGTCCATTTGCTGTGTTCATAGAAAATGTTTTATTTTAAAAACATTTGCCTTATAAACTGTACAGTTAAGTTTTATTTCTTGTTAGTGAGATTTTATCAGTGTTGTCGTGTCAGCTGATCGTTGCTATAGGCTTTTGAGTCACTCACGCAGAACATATCACATTCGGCTGCTCTTGTTTTACATATGACATAAAGAAATAAAGTAAATCTCAATTAATGTAACTAACATCAGACTATCATTATAAAAAGAATCTTGGGTCGTTTCATTTTATTAATTTGAAATATTTTATTTGTTTATTAATTTGGTTAACATTGTATTGTATATTAGTCAAATATTGAATGATCCATAACTCCCTATTTGTAAAAAATTAAGCATTTAAGTTTTTTTTAGAATATAAAAAACAACGTTAAAACTGTGGCTGGAGCTTTTGAAGCAGCAGCTCAGTCACTTTGAAGTCTGTTCCAAAGTCTCATGAGAAGTGACCCAGGACTCTAGCCTTGGCTTGGGAGGAGCTGACTCTGAAGGAGACACCTCGGAAGGAAGGATCTTGGCAATTGGGAAACGACCATTGTTTTATTGTTTTTTTGGGGGGGTTGGGCTTGTGTTCTTTGTTGTTTGTTTTTTTTTTTTTTTTTTTTCAACTTTACACAAACAATAAAAAACATAGTTGTTTTCTTGAGAGGACAAAAGAAAAACCCTTATATTTCATAATGTTTTCATGTGATAAGGACAGAAATATTCTGTTATGTCTATTTTCACAGCCATCATTAGTAAAAACCTAAAGGAAATAGAAGTTGTGAATGGATGAAGTTTAGGGCCTCTGTTCAGATATGTTTGTACAACAAGTTCTGAAGTTGTTGTACAAACACTGAAAAGTATTAATCCACTTTTGGCTCAGTCACTATTCACCAGAGCCTAGTCATTTTTAATTTTTAAATGTAAGTCACATTGTCTTCTACTGTACGACAGATACACCCCATACTGCTACAGTCTTCCTCTACGGCATATAGTGGACTTCAATGTATAATCATTTCCACAAATCTCATTTCTACTTTGAAATAATTGTAGGTTCCCAAGTCTCATACTTCAAGTGATTATAGGTCATAATCATAAAGCTCACCAGCACAGCACTCAGTACAATATATCACTAACTGATAAGCTTCATAGGCAGCACATGGCCTATGTGGGTCATTGCATAAGACCCAGGATGTCTGATGAGGTAAGAGCAAAAGAACACACAATATAACCTGAGCTATAAATGTGGACCAAGATGGCAGTCACAAAACTATGGCATACACGCAACTAGAGAATGAATGCTGATTTTCAAGAACATTTACCAACCGACCTGAATAAAGGTACTTAATCAAAAGAATCTGTTGGACTTTCACAATATGTAAAAGATGGAGGCAAAGGTCAATTTTAAACTTCTGGTACTCAACACTTGGCAAGCAAGTTTCTGGTAGGGCACAGATGCAAAGCAGGATGGCTGAAAAACCAGGATGTAATAAAGGAAAAGAAAAAGCATTAACAACATTGTGGGATTAATGAGTGCACCCCAAACAATGCTGTTATGGACTTTAACTCCGCAACAGTTTGGCAGCAATGATTTCCACAAACAAAAACTATAGAGTTAAAGTAACCACGACTGACCACGAAAAAAGAATTGAGGAACTTGAAGACAGTACACTTTATATGAAAGCACAAGTGCAACAAGAACACTTTAAACAGAATAACACAATGTTAATCTTTATATCTTTTTCTGGATTTGCGTACTTGAAAGAAATAAGTCTGTAGCACTACTATTAGCTTGTACTGACTGAAGAATAACTTGTAAAAAACAGTTAACTTTGTCAGAGAAAAAGTACATGTTAAATCAAGATGTTAAGCCATGATATAGTCCTTGTGCCAGTTAAGCTTATATTTAGCACATGGTTGTCTTGGAGAAGTATCAGTGTCACATTTTTGGGGCAGACTCTCATTGCACTTCCAATGACTGGCGCATAGCCACATCAGCCCCTCCAAGTGCCTGTCTCACAGTTGGCCCTGTCCTCTTACACCTGTGTGCAGCTCCTGCAAGTTAGCTTGCCAGCAGCTTCTCCTTGCTGCCTCGGCTCGCTGCTGTTTTTGTGCTGTTTTATGGTGTTGCTCTTGAGTCTGCTGCTGTGATTTGCCTGTGCTGCTCTGCTGCTGCACTGGGCCGGTGTTTCCAGGGCACCCTTGTCTGTGGCCTGCCCTGCTTCAGCACTGCTGCAAGGGAAACGATTTCCCTGGTTTCCCACTGACTGTTTTTTGCCAGCACTTCCCCCTCAATATATTTCATGGACTATATATGTGTTCTTTATATTGTAATCTAACAACGTGGCCCAACATGTTTTTTTTTCTCTCCAGTCTGATATACTTAAATATAAAACGTAATCAAATAAATTACGTTTTCTGTTGGAATCAATGGACTGATCTCAATACATGGTGGCAGCGGTGACCCCTGGTAGTGGTGGTGCTCCTGTTTGTTTGCTGTTGTTGGAGTGCTCACTTTCTATTGTTGTGTTTGTTTTGTTTAGGGTATCCTTCTCTGCACTGGATGCGGTTTCCTCCTCCCTCACACTTCCCTCACTGGTAAGCCTCAGCCCCTGAATTCATGTAGCTCTTTTAAATCTTAAATCTCTTTTAAAAATAGCGTTGTCCCTTTTAAAATATTTTTTGCAAAGTAATTCCCGTATCTCAACATTGAAATAAATTAAGCTGTCAGTTACCTTTTCTACCCTAAATGTTTTTAACTTAATTGTTTCCATTTAGAATTTGTGTGTGTATAGCTAAAGCAGGGCAGGGCAGGCAGAGCAAGCAGCATCAAACTCAGCAACTACTGTAGATAGACAGTGTAGCAGCTCAGGTTTAGCATCTTGAGTAGTTTCAGTGGACAGCGGTAATGGAAAATGTGAACGACAGTCAGCGGTGTAATTCTGGGACTCTGGTTGGTAACATCGTAATCAAACAGATGAAACATGCAGACCAGCGTGCGTTGCGCATTCCAGCACGACTGATACCTATAACATAAATATGTTCTCCATATACAAGCATTTGCCCTCGGAGGCAGTAAGTGTACGGGAGGCAAAAGCAACTGGTTTCTCTGTACTTTGCTGTGTAAAAACAGCTTCAAATCAATAGTCACTTGCATCAGTTGAAATGACCATGCATGATGTAGGATCAAACAATGTAAGTGCAGGGATGTTTACAAGGAGGCACTTGACTTCCTCAACACTCTTTTGTACTTCAGGAGACCATGTAAAATAATCTTTATTGTTGGCACATTCTCTCAAAGGGGCTACTACACAAAGTTGGGCAAAAAGCAGTCTGTAACTACAGTTTTGTTTGGCTCGAGAAGATCAGCACACAACCTGTTAGGACGATTGGTATCAGCCATTTTTTGATGACACTAGCTTTTAGTAGACTCTCTAGTTCAACTGAAATAGAAGCATACAGGCTTGTCAGTAAGGTCAGTTTTTACCTTATGCATGAAGTTACACAGCCTATGTTAGGAGCAGGTATGCTGGAAGTAGGTGCGGAGTCTGTAGCCACCACTGGAACTCTAATACATATGTTTAGGGCTTTCATCAGCTCTCGTCCCAGGACAGGAGTACCTCTTTTCACTACAGATAAACTCTGTGGAGGATACATTTACTCTACTCACTTCAGAATCTAGGCAGCCTAACACTAGAATCCTCCTCCTTGTTAGGTCACAAGCTGTAGAGCAGGTGGCTGTAGTGCTCTATCACTGAAGAATTTTTTTGTTGATAAGGCAATATGGACACTGCAGAGCCTGAATCCACAACAAGGTTAATATAAATGTTAAAAGAGGCCGGTCTAAAGTACTGCACTTGTCACTTAAGCAATTAAAATATCTACATCTCTGATCTTGGCTGATGGACAAACACAAGCAAATGTCTGAACAGAATAACACGAGTAGTCCACCATGTTTATCTTAATCTCTTTTTCTGCAGTTGCCATACACATGCACCATTCAGTGGCATGGCATTACAGGACAAAACACAATGAAAGCCAGCACTACTAACAGTCGTGGACCCTACTTTTCTACCAGGGCAAAGACATGAGGAGGAAGGACACTGACATCAGTGCTTTGTGGCATGCAACCTTTCCTCATCTTGTTTGTGTCTAGATTTATAATAAAGAAGATATGGAAAAGTGCCAAAGAGTAAGACTTTTTAAAGTGAGGAAACTGTACTTCGAAGAAGACCTTATTCTTGAGCACAGACCGCAACCTCAACATACTGGTTAAGGAATACAAAGAAATTAAAGGAGCTTGCTAAGAATGAGACAGTTTGGGGCTTTCTAATTCAGCCACTGTACCTAACAGGCCGAGAGAACAAGTAAGAAGTAGAATAGGGCAGGAGGGTGGGACACAAAAAATGAGAACAATGAAAGGATGACACAGAATGCTATTTATAGGCCTTGCCAGGAAGAGGTGGGTTTGAGGTGTGTGGTACTCCTCCTGAACTTTAGATTACTAAATTTAAAATAAATTTTGCGATCACGCCACATTCTGAGCAATTTGGGATTGAAAGAAATGAGAGCAGCTTGCTAAGTTTGAGGTGGTTTGGAGCTTTCTTGAGGATGATGAGCTTTCAGGCATCAAGCTTTATTCACCCCCCAAAAGATCCCATTTAATATTGGAGTATGCAAAACTCGAACGTGTTGTAAATGTAAGAAAGTAACAGTTGCTGGTTTGATAAGATTGACAGTGCCATCCATCCATCTTCTTCCGCTTATCTGGGGCTGGGTCGTGGAGGCAGCAGTCTAAGCAAAGACGCCCAGACTTCACACTCCTCAGACACTTCCTCCAGCTCCTCTGGGGGAATACCGAGGCATTCCCAGGCCAGCTGAGAGACGTGGTCCCTTGAGCGTGTCCTAGGTCTTCCTCCTCTCCCAGTGGGACATGCCCGGAACACCTCCCCAGGAAGGCCTCCATGTGCCAACTGGAACAGATGCCTGAGACAACTCAGCTGGCTCCTCTCGATGTGGAGGAGCTGCGGCTCTATACTGAGCTCCTCCCGTGTGACCAAACTCCTCACCCTATCTCTAAGGGAACGTCCAGCCACCCTGCAGAGGATGCTAATTTCGGCCACTTGTATCCAGGATCTTCTCCTTTCGGTCATGACTCACAGCTCATGACCACATGTGAGAGTAGGAACGTAGATTGACCGGTAAATTCTTCACCACGACAGACTGGTACATCGACCGCATGATTGCAGAAACTGCACCAATCCTGTCAATCTCCCGTTCCATCCTTCCCTCAATCGTGAACAAGACCCAAAGATACTTGAACTCCTCCACTTGAGGCAGGAACTCTCCACCGACCTGAAGGGGACAAGCCTTTTTTTTCTGAGAACCATGGCCTCAAACTTGGAGGCGCTGATTCCTGTCCCGACCGCTTCACACTTGGCTGCAAACTGTCCAAGTACATGCTGAAGGTCCTGGCCTGATGAAGCCAACAAGAAAACATCATCTGCAAAAACCACAGATGAGATCGTGTGGTCCCAAAACTGGACCCCTTGGCTGGGCCTAGAAATCCTGTCCATTAAAATAATGAACTGAACTGGTGACAAAGGGCAACCTTGCCTGAGTTCAACATGCACTGGGAACAGGTCTGACTCACTGCCGGCAATGCAAACCAAGCACCTGCTCTGGGCATACAGGGACCAGACAGCTCTCAGCAAAGGGGCCCCATGCTCCCAGAGCACCCACCACAGGATGCCGCAAGGGACAAAGTCGAATGCCTTCTCCAGATCCACAAAGCACATGTGGACTGGTTAGGCAAACTCCCATGCCCTCCAGCAGGCTGGCATCTGGAGGTGCTGGAGAAAGTGGCATCTTGTAGGTGGCCAAAGAAGCACTCTGGAACTACACAGCTGACTGGAGATAGATCTACTGAAAGTGATTAGCAGAATCGGGTATCTTAATGGAGGAAATGGCAACTTGGTCTTGTTGGTGCTAGGGGCAGGCAGAGAAGCAGGGATCTCTGGGCCAGACATAGCAAAGGAATAGCCATGGTGACATGGAAGTATGTAAAGTTTCGATGACTGTGGCCGAAGGAGTTAAAGTCCTAATGGTTGTGGCCAGAGGAGGAGCCAGCATTTCAGTGCTAGTAGACAAAGGAGGAGCTAGCCTCCTGAACTAGCATCTTGGTGCTAGTGGAAGGAAGAGGAGCTAGTGACAGCTGTAAAGGGAGCTACTGTCTTGGTGTTAGAGGCCAGGGCAGCTGGAATTAGGGGCGGGTGCTGGAGCTGCCATTCCAGAGCCGGGGTGGTGCAGAAGCACGGCATCCTCGTGCTGGTGAGGAGTTAGTAGCTAATAAGCTGGCTTTCTGATGACGAGTAGATGAGTTAGGCATGCCATTGCAGGCTGGGGAAATATAAACTAGGACTTAGGGGAGAGTACCTGGTTTTACCAAACTCACATGGACTGGCTGACAAGATTTTGCAGAAACAAGGCAGGTGAGAGACCCTGTTGGGGAGGTTTCAGTGACATAATGCCTAGCTACACCTGAGAACAAGTCATTTTGTGAACATTTGAGGTCGGAGTTTCTAATGTAATGTGTATGACAGCATGGCCACGCCAAGTATGAAATCGGAAGCTTGTTGACTGTAAGTGATGTTAGAAGCGGTTCCGTTTAAATTTAGCTTAAGCTAGATGAATAAAGGAGAAAGGAGCCACTAAAAAGACGCTAATGTGAGGTAAGAGAAATTATGTTCTAGCTCCACTTCGGAGAAAGTAGGTCACGCCAACCCCTCTTAGACAATTATGTGCACATTTACG
The DNA here is from genome assembly GCA_036850595.1 of Rhyacichthys aspro. Lineage (NCBI taxonomy): Eukaryota > Metazoa > Chordata > Actinopteri > Gobiiformes > Rhyacichthyidae > Rhyacichthys > Rhyacichthys aspro. The sequence goes on along the minus strand of CM072155.1, from coordinate 409,678 downwards.
TTGCATTGTAAAATTGCACATGCACTGCATTCAATTTCAACTGGTAAATCCAGACATCTACAAAACTTAACAATATGAAGCTGTAAATCTTTTTTTTTTTTTTTATCAGTAAACTATTACTATATATTATTATATTATCTATCTATATATCTATATCTATATCTATATATCTATATATATATAATTATTTATTATTATAATTTTTATATAGATTATGCAGTCTGCAATCTGATCTCTCTTTACACTCTGTGTAAAAGTAAAAGAAGTACAATAAATGTAGAATAGAAAGAATGTGCATGTTATTATAGTATTATAGGAGGTTATTTCAATGAGGCTCCTGACGACTCAGTACATCAAATACCAGCTAACCCACTCTCAGCCTCTGGATTCAAAAGTACAGCATTTTTGACTTAATGGCTTTCTCTAGTAGATGTATGATGTTTTTGAAACCAAAATAAAAAAAGATTCTACCTGGAGCAGATCATTCGTAGAAGATCATAGTCCTCTAGAATAGACCTATGGCTTATATCTTCATATTTTGATGTATTGGGGTTTGATTGATGCTTTAATGTCAGACCATCAATCAATCCCAATACACTTGAAAGGATCAAAACAAAATTATAGTAACTTATGTGGATTTTGGAAGCTAAATACTAAATTCCTTGGCAATTATATATTCTGTGATATAGATAGATGGAAAACAGCCAAAAATATATGTAAAAAATAGATTTAATAATATTTTTTAATTTATTTATTAATTTAAAATGAAGCAATATTTATAAATCAACCGTTCAATCTGATGCCTGTGACACATTTCTTAATCAATCAAGGAATTTACCCCAACTGTATTCAGTCAATTCAAATCTCAGTGTGAACAATCCACAACAAAAACATGTTTGGAAAAATTGCAGAATTGTATCACTTTCAAGATGTATTTGAAAATCCATTGTTTTAGCTGTTAAAACAATACATTGCATAGCAGGAAATGCCAATAACCAATTTGACTAAATGTTTGAAAACAGGTTTACAGCAATTAATGAGTGACACACATAGGATTCATGGCAAAATGTCACCTCCAATATAAGTCTAATAATAGATCTGATGGATTACTCTCAATATTTAGACACAGAAGCATTAATACTCTTTTTCTTTTTTCTTTTTTTTTTTACAAGGAATTTAACACTGTGCAACACTATTTCTTATTTAAAACACCTGAAACTCATGGATTGGGGAGAGTATTTCTACAATTAAAATACTATATAAGAACATAGACAAATGTGTAATATTATATCCATACAACACCAAGATTCTCAGTGATAACATCCATCCGCCGGTGTGCCCCATCTCTTCATTTCTGCTTCTGTTGACAGTGGGGAATCTCTCAGTAGAATGACCCTGTGGTTAAAGGTTCAAATATCATATCATCAATATTCAAAAAGAAATTTGCATAACTCACTTAGAAGATGTTACAGTTATTTTTCTATAACATAAACATCAAGATGAACATGTTATAAACCTGGTCGAGAGATTTTTCACTGCCTCTGGGATAAAGTTAAATAAACGTAAATGTGAAATATAATGTTTATACCCTAACAATGACAGCCATATTTTAATATGTCTGAGTTAACTCAATTATAATGGCCATCCTGCCAAAATTCATGTACTTTTTCCAGCCCCTACCAATTTATTCTTTTCTATTTCTCTTCTTTTTTTAGCAGCTGGGCTCAATTATTTCTACTTATAAAGATATGGGCTCTGTTTAGAAAGCACCTCAGTCTGCAGTTTCTCTTTCTGGAGCCCCATTTCTTTAAAACACCTCTTTAAACCATCTTTTACTGATGCAGGATATTGGGATGGCACCATTTTTTTAAAGATCTGCTCATACACTATGGTATCATTCACAAAGTTTACAGTTTTATATTGTGCTGTTGGAAGTAATACATTGATTACGTTTAGATTGTTTAATGTAGGCTAGCTTTTATTTTGTAGCAAACCACTGGAAGTAGACATAGCTTCAGCTCTTGCACAGCCCTCTGATGTGGGGGAGGGGCTGACGCACAGAGCAGCATCCGCTGCTGATGTCACACTTCAGTACTGTCCATTCTCCTTCTTTAGCAGCATATTTATGGCTGCTCTGCTCAAAGGTAAGGAGTATTCATTACTTTTTTTCTAATTTGCAGTCTTTTGTGCTGCTCACTTCTGCTTCAGTCTCCATCTGAGCTAGGGCTGAGTGTTGTGCTGCACTCAGCAGTCGTTTGTGACGTTGTTTAGAATCATGTCCGGCCATGAACATGCAATGAGGCTGCAGCACAGATGTGTGTTGGAAAGAGTTGAGTGTAATGTAGAATCAGAGCTGTTGCGGTTTGCTGTACTGTAGCACAATATCATACACACCTTTTGTCTACTGCTGTTTTCAGCTCCTGCTATAAATTTACTTCCTTAAGCTAATATCTAAACAGCATTGTATGCATTGAAAACAATAACAGGATTTTAGATTTGTGCCCATGTTGCAGTTTGGATATAAGATTTTATATGGCAATGCATCTGATACTTTATTTTGTCACTGTAAATGCAGAAGAGTCAGTGATCAGCTCAGTCACAACAGCATCCAGAACTCGAACAGTAAACATGCTTCCCTCCAGTCAAGTGTGTGTGGACACAATAAAACTCTGTGGAAGAGAATTACACCCACTGAATAATGGCCTTACCTTGCCTTGATGGAGGCTATGAGGACAGGGCTATGGTCTGTAAAGCCCTTTGAGGAAAGGGTTGTGATTCTGGGCAATAGAAGTAACCATGATATTGATTAGTCCAAAAGTAGAATGATCTTTATCATTCACTGCAAACATTTTTTGAAATTATGCACAGAACCAAAATGTATTAATGACAGTGAATGAATTCTATCTATATTTAGGTTTCTTGGGTTTGCTGTCATTAATGTCTTTTACTTGATCTGTTTTTCAGTGATTAAGGTAGAAGACAGAGATGTGGGCACTTATTTGTAAAAGTCACTCATCCACTCACTCATGGCTTGTGCTAAAACCCAGTAGCCTTGAGACAGTTTAAAATCTGCCAGTGTAGAAAGTTTTGTTTTAACAAAACTACATGCTTGCCTTTCAACAACCTATGTGCTGTGATTTTCAAAAGAGTTAAAGTACAAAGTAATCTAGCCCCTTGTGAATACCAGGCTGCACATGAGTGCAGGGGCTTGTGGGTAAAACAGACCATTAGTCCATTAATAAATGAATCAGCCATGTGATGTAGACATATGGCCCTGCCCTTGGCCATCACTTCATCTCAGTGGCTTCACATTGAATTTCAATATTTGGTTCAAACTGTAACCCACTTCAGGATTTGTACACACATAGAGATATGGCAATAACCAGAACACACAGGTAAATGAAATTCAGTGTAAATTTGACAAGCTCAACGACATTTTACTCTCACGGTGGCAAGATCTGCATGTCTTCGGGGCTAATGCATAGCACATTTTAATCTGGGGTCTAGTGTCTCAAGCTTTTTAACTATGGCTGTGTGTGAATACTGTGGGGAAGCTTACTCACAGTTGGAGAACGACATCACAAGATTGTGGCAGGAGCTGATGGATAAGAACCAAGTAAACCTGAGTTTCTCTGCTGTCACTACTGCTCAGACTAAAAAGCTGGTGCAGCCCTTGGCTGTGGCCAGCCAGTCTTATGTTACACTTCCTTGGTCTTGCTCTGTAATCACAGGTGGGGAACCTTTCTTTTGGAGGAATGTGCCTGATCAGGACCAAGGAAGAAATGCCACACATGCCTACTTCCAGTGGGTCAGCGTCGGAGGAGCAACAGCCACCACAGTCGTGTCAGTTGGCCTTGGCCATCTGAGCCTATCTAACTTAGCAATAACCAGGCATTGGACGAGGGTGAGTCCTAAATGCCCGGATGCCTCTGTTCTGGTGCTGTCAGAAGTTGGAAATTCTACCTGCTGCATCGCATCTGCTTGGACCGATTATATTCACCAGATTGCTGCTGATATTATCTTATACACCGACCTTCCTCCAAGACATCTGGATACACATCCCACCTTAGAGTGTGCAATCCTTACAAGAAGAGCCCTTGCTGAGCAGTGTAGCGGTACACAACGGCTGCCGCAGAACACAATCTCATAGCTGTCTGTCTGCTGTTGTTTTTCATGCTGGGACTAACGACCTGAAACAATAATAGTAACAAACATTTTGTAGGATTGCATATGCTATTCATGAACATTGAATTATCTTTACAATCATGTAGGGTATGATGTCACAGACATCTGTGTTCTTAGTCATTTTAATTTTACTGCCAGTGTTCAGGGGTGCACGGACTTCTGTGTAGGTTCTTAGTCATCCAGGTAGTCATAATGTTAAAGGGTTGAGAAGAAGGCAACTGGATGTAGTTCCGTCCCTCATCCAAGGGACTTTGTCCGTTCCAAAGCAGACTGGTCTCTGAGATGAGTTTATATCCCTCAGAGGGAGAGGTGTAACCAGAGTTTGACCCAATGAGAGGCTGGAAAGTAGTATCAGTCTCATTAAGCAGGTGAATGGCCTGTGTTGGTATCAATGGGGAAGTCGTTTCCCACCTGAGAGCCATTAGCACGACCTACCTTCTCTGAAGTTGATGAGAGACTGGTTGTGAGACTGGCTCTGTTTGGCTTCAACACACAGTTAGAAATAGGTGACAAGTTGTGCCTTAAGCCTCTCCCTCTGTTTCATGAGGGCTGTTCTAATTTAACAAAAATTATACTTATTTCACTCCACGTTCAATCCACTTGGACTACCTGGCCAATATCTGGACATTACTGTCCTCAAAAGAGTGACCACTCTCTTTCAAATGGAGGTGTACTGCAGACTCAGGTCCACAAGGATTGGCTCTTCTGTGCTGATACATCCTCTTGTGAAGGACCTGTTTAGTCTCACCCACAAACAAATCACTCCTCACTGCACTGAACAGCATAGACCACATTGCTCTGTTTGTGGGTAGGGAGCTTAACCTTGACGTGGACCAGACGTTGGGCCACACTTTTCGTCAATGACTGGTTCACCCCAAGGACAAGATATATTCCCACAAACAGAGCAATGTGGTCTATGCTGTTCATTGCAGTGATTTGTTTGTGGGTGAGACTAAACAGGTCCTTCACAAGAGGATGTATCAGCACAGAAGAGACTGACACTACTTTCCAGCCTATCATAGAGTTTATATGTCTCTGAGGGATATAAACTCATCTCACAGACCAGTCTACTTTAGAATTGTCCTGTGAAATGTCTTCTGTTTCTAAACTATGTCCAGTTGCCTTCTTCTCAACCCTTTTACTTCACAGCAAGAAGATTGTGGGTTCGATGTTCAGTTTGTTCATAATTTGCTCATAATTTGTCATCAATCCAGACACCTAAAAAGCATGCTGATGAAATTCTTGTTATTTATTCATTATTGATGAAAATTTTAATTAGATCACTATTATATTTTTTTATTACCAGGTAATAATATAAAACTAGACTTTTTTACATTTAATGACAATCTATTTGCTCTGAACCAATCTGAATAGTTGAGTACATAATAATTTAGATTTTTTTCTATGAGTAGATATATCTCTATTTGAAATAGAAAGATTTGTATCATCTGAAAATAGCAATGGAAAAGTATCACTAAAAACATAAGTAAAATCTTATTATATAAATAATAACACAGTTACGGTCCCAAAATTGAACCTTGTGGTACACCATATTTCATAATACTCATTTTTGATTCATAATTTTGTATAAAAACATGCTGCTTTCGGTTAGACAAATAATTACACAACCATTTATAAACACTATCCCTAAATCCATATTTTTGCTATTTTAAAAGCAGAATATTATGATTTACCATTTGCAAATTCATTATTATCTAAAGCTAGAAGAATTCTACCCATTAGATCAATAAAAGCCACAAATGAAGAATGATTTTTGTGAAATCTGTACTGATAATTATACAAAATTTCAAGTCAAATCTTTTATGTACAAGTTTTTCTAAAATCTTTGAAAAACATTGCAGTACTGAAATAGGGCAATAATTTGAGAAGGAAGTTTCATCACTGTTTTTATACAAAGGAACAACTTTGGCTCTCTTTAAATCTGATTTAAACGAGGGGTTCAGAAATTATGGGAATAGCATCTTTGATGAGAGCAGCACTTATCCCATCATGGCCAGGATAAGAGGTTTCAGTCCTGCTAAGATTTCCTAAGATTAGGTGGTTCAAAATTAATAATAGATGGAAATGAACCCTTTATGTAATCTAATGGATCTTTCTGGTAAGGGATGTACCAAGATTTGAGAAAAAGTTCTTAAACCTACATGCAATATCAAAAGGGTCGCAAAAAGTACTGCTTCCATCAGAAAATGTTGAAGAGAAGTATATTTATTTTTATAAATTTTACTTTTGGCTAAATTTACTACTTTACTTTTTGGTGGTATAACAATTAGTAATTGGAAAAGTAGTTGCATACACACCTGGTAAACATCATTTTCTTTAAAACCATTTTAAAAGAAATCTGTTCCAGCAATTGTTTGAATTTATATTTGTAAGTGGTATATAACATTTTGATAACTAGTAGTACTTTTTTCATTAGGCATAAAACCATTATCCAATTCAACTATTTGAAAAATTGGAAAATGGTCAGATATATCTGTAAATAATACCCCAGATTTTGTTAAATGGTTTAAAGAATTGTAGAAAATGTTATATATTAAAGCATTTATATATTAAAGCAAACATTTTTTGGTTATTACTAAACAGAATTTCTATGAAAACAGATTTAATTCAGTTTCATTTGGTTTCAGAACAAGATCAAGACGAACATTGAAATCTAGATTTTTATGAACAAAAATTGAAACTCCTCCAGACCTCCACTGTGTGAGTTATAACTTGACAATTCATATAGACCAAGTTCTTTGGGATTGTTCAGTCAGACAAGTTTCTGTCAGAGCAATTATTTAAACTCATAATTTAAATATAATTAAAAAATAAGACTAGTTCCAGTTTAAGTTTCTCTGAGATTCAGTTCAGTCTCTGGTATTCCATCAAAAATCTAATTATTGCGCCAAGATTGATTGTCAATGTAGTCAGTTTTGCCATCCATATTGTTAAATGAGGAGCCAAGAGCGCTGATGTCCTTGTTTATTTCCTTACATTGAAGTGACAGTCCATCTTACGAAACTTATGTTCATCCATTCAAAGATTTATGGAGCTAGTGCAAGTTGTTGTGGGATGAATGATGACAGTGTGCTGTGGGCTCAGAGCCAGGAGCCTCTCCAGCTATCACTATTCTCACTGAGACACTAACCCCATCACTGGTTTCACACAATAATTGAAAGTGACAAAGAAGATGACACAGTGTGAGGCTGTGCTCTATAATCTTTGCAATTAACTGCACCTATTTAACTGCCAATATTTTGACCGTGTTCTATAGAGTTCTCTGACGTGTTGTGTATTTTTGCTATTGGTGTGCCAAACTAATTATTGGAACAAAGTATTTCTAGACTATTTCTAGACCACAGTATTACTAGTCAACACTCGTCCAAAATTGACAAACACACTTTTCAAGCACAGCAATACATATAGGGCATATACACATACACATATACATAAGTATCAGTATATGGACAAGTTGCCCCTACACACTACATATTTCTTTATTTATGCAGCAGCAGATGGAATACACTGACACTTCACTCACAAACACAGCTCTAAAGCCAAGGAACTCTCCAAGAAGGCAGTGCCATCTCATCTTTTGCTTTCCTGCAGCAGCATACGCAGGAACAGAAAAGTGACATATTCAAACCCCAGATCAGTAAACTCATGTTTGTCTTCCTTCTCTTGAAGCCTACTGATGATGGATCTGTTCAGCAGAGGAGAGCTTGGGCTGCTTGGTGGAGGTGAGGGGCTAAAGGATGATGTGACTGGCATGATCTGGTCAGCCAATCGGCTGGCAGAAGACATGTACCCGCCGTCGGGACTGGCTCTGGCTGCTGCGTATCATGACATTAAGAGCCGCCTGGCCAGTCTGGAGCGAGAGAACAGCAGCATCAAGCGGAAGCTCAAACACTATGAGCTCAAGGTACACAAACACACTACAAATTATATATGACATTCAAGTCTAGTCAGTCAACAGGAGGAGTCCAGACAGCTCATCAATCAATGCTTCAAATGTTTGGTATATTGAACACTTGCAATTATCCAATCACATGGCAACAACTAAAGGCATGAAAACATGACTTGTAAATGTTAAATGTTGTGTTTTCTTTGAACCTCTCATAGGCCTCTATAAAAATCAAATGGTCTTCATTATCTGACCTCTGGCTGGCTTCTAAAGTTATCCTCACCCTGATGGAGGCTCTAAGGACAGGGGGTGTTGTCTGGAACAGTTTGTAAAAACCTTTGAGGCAAAAATGCTGTTTTGATATGGGGCTACATATATAAAATTGAAATGTTGGCAACTATATATTCCCGCCAAGACTATGCGCATGATCAATACACAAAACAAAGAGAGAATGTGTGAATGTAAGCTAAGACATCTGTGCTGACAGGGAAACCTTTGTTTTGTTCTGACTACAGAAGGGTATTCCATAACACTGCTTCCAACTCTACTTCTAAGGCCCACAATACACTTGCTGTAAAGCCACACTTCACACTTAACGCCTCTGTGTCACAACATGTAGTTCACAGACTCGCTCATGTACAACCACATAAAATACCTGTTACTCCTCCACTCCTCCAGAGGGTTCAGTATTGATAGGCCTTCACACTATGTACAACACCAAAGTACTGCTGGGCAATGCCATATTATACAGAGGATATTAACCTGCTCTATGTCTTTCTTTAAAACATTTTCTCCTAATTGTGTCTGATATTGTCATATTTGATTATGAACCCATCTATACAACTGCAATTAGCATTAATCTGCATACAAGAGCCCATGCATAACCTTAATTTTTGAGGACTTGTACCACGGCATGTCAAATCTATAGATGGATACACACTGTGACGTCATGCTCAAGTGCTCAAACAGCCTGTAAGTATGAATCAGGGCCAACATGACTAGTTTGTGCTCATAACCAGCCCAAAATACAATGCCAACTTGAGTTTGACAGGCCATAAGAGATTCAGGTGAGATAAATTTGAACCAGTGATGCTTACTAGTAGTAGAAGGTGTGTTTAACTGTCACATCTGAGATGGTGAGTGACCGTTGTAAAATGCAGACTTTTCCACATCATTTGTCTTAAAAAAGCTCAGATTCACCAAATGTTTGCGTGCTCTGGACCAGTCTTAGCTGCCAGCATCAATATGTTGAGAGGATCTATAATCACAAAAAGCCTGACTTTTTAAAATAAGCCTAGTTTATGGGGTTAGTTCTCTTTATTTAATATGCTGCAGGACACTAAACAAACAAACCAACAAACAAACTTTTAACAAGTGCTGGCTAGTGGCTTTATATCAATATAGTCTTGTTTTGGTGCTAGGTTGTTTTTTTTTGACCCAGGTATTTTACATCTTTGGCATTGGTAAATGCTTCAGTTCATGGAATCACTGCCTTGTGATTTGAAAATCTGATTTTTGCCTGTTTTTTTTCTAAGCCACCCTGTCTAACTTTTAGCAGGTAGAGGGCGCAGACCCCCTACAGACTCTCTGTGTTCTCATGACAGCTGCATCATATTACGGACGTTGTTTGTTTTTGAAAGGAATCTATCCACACAGAAAAAATTTGAAGAGAAAAACAGGTCTTCTGTAACCCTGGGTCATATTTGTACAAAATACACTAAATCATGCCTTGCTCACTGTGTCAGTGAGCTAGGCATGATTCTGATCTCATGTTTAAGACCCATTAAATGATTGCGATTTATATTTTGGGACTAAAGGTTATGCAATGCAACTGCCTAAAAGTTACTCATGGTGGCTTTAAGTATAACTGAAGTTAATCTGTGTTATGCCATTACTCTCTTCAGATCCCCCACATTCTTGTTTCCCCAAATGCAAATAAAGCAAACTCTGATGTCAGCAATTTATCTACTGCTTTGGAAGAACTACTACAAACAAATATTTTCTCTGTTCAGTTCCCAATGATGAGTGAGTTTGAAGAAAAGATCATGTGCTGTTCCTGTGAGCCTACCATCAAGGACAACAGTATTGTCCAATCAGAGACCACCAACTTACAGCATAAGATAAACGCTCTTACACAGGAGGTGTGTAACAGTGGAGCCCAATTTATGCTGTATCAAACTTTCATAGAGTTTCAAGACGACAAAAGTATGCATGGTTTTCATATGTATTTGCTTATGTTGAGAAAATGACGAGCATCTTTTTGTCTGAAGATAAAAAGGGGATTAATCTGAAGGTTTCTCTGCTTTAGCTTGAGAAGAGAAAAGAAAGAGAGGAGAGACTAGGGGAGGTCATCCAGGCCTATGAGAAAATCCATCTGGAGAAGAGCAACATCCAGAGAGATTTGGACAAGATGGTAAATGTATTCACCTAAAAAATATGATGAATATTGATGTGAATGACAGGGTACCATTAAACCACTAATCCCTAGAGAGCAATACTTTAGATTCAAATACATACTGTATCAAATGTTTTTGATACAGTATGTATGGACAAGAAAATGGATAATATTACTGAGAAATGATAATAAATTGACCACACTAACTATTCACACCTGCACAAGGGTTCCTCCAAAACAGTTACCAGTGTATTGCTCTGGTTCTTCCACTGTTTGGCCTCAGCCCCACTCTGACCCCTGTATTTACTGTTCCTTTGTTTTCTGTCTGTAAGTTTTTACTGTCTGCATCAAACAAAGGGTGTGATAACTCTGGTGTTTGTGCATGTCAGACCGCGCTGGCGGAGCAGCACGTCCAGCAGATCCACAATCTGGAGTCAGCTCTCAGGCAAAGAGACTCTTCCCTCCAGAAACTCAGTGCTCAGCTCTGCAGTAAAGGCGCTCATCAGGTCCAGCCCCACATGAGCCTGGATGTGCCCAGAGGTGGTTCCATGCAGACACACACACACTTTCTTTCACTTCTTTTTTTAGTCCAAAAATACTTTCTAAAAAAGTCTAATTGGAAACAATGATCAAAACATTTTTTTGTCCTTGAGAAATTATATTTCTTTCAAATATTTATGCTGCTGAGCCCATTTTTACATGGAGGCGGTGTAATTACACCGTAAGTGTAATTACACCGTAAGTGTAATTACACCATAAGTGTAATTACACACTTACGGTGTAATTACACCGTAGCTGGTACTAGATGTGTGTTTGGTCTCTGTCAGATGTCCGTGGGCCCATGCTGCAGAGCTCACGCAGCCTGGACGCTCTTTCTGATCTGAAACTTCAGAGGCTGGAGGCGGAGCTGGAGGGGGTACGGCACCAGGCCCAGGGGGCGTGCCAACGGGAGACGGAGCTGAGGCTGGAGCTGCAGAGGCTCCAACAGGAGCTGGCCCAGATGAAGGACAGACAGGTAACTGCACCTTCACAACAAAAGGTGTCTCAAAGGCTGATTCATGCATACCAGATGTAGAATAGTTTATGTTACTGTTCTGGTTCAGAAGGCACAAGAATGTGGAAGAGTTACTACACAAAAGAAAAATGGAAATTGTTTTTTGAATAAACTGTGGGGGAGGTGAAAAGCCTGCTGCTGCATATTAATGGCATCCGTTTATCATTTTGTTTTAGATAAAGAATACAGCTAAGACAGCTAACGTGCATGTGTTGTGTGTCAGTCACAGGAGTTGTCTTCAGACTGTGAGCACTGTGATGTGGAGTGGATAAAGAAGGCTGGAGATGAGCAGTAAGTCTATGACCAGATTTTTTTCCACTGTGGGGGACACTATGGGTCTTTAGTGAGGATTTAAAAATACTGAGGGACTGGGCCACTCTAATGTTAAAAGGTAGACTGTTCCATAGCTCAGGAGCAGCGACAGCAAAGGCCCCATCACCTCTGGTTTTGAGCTGAGTTCTAGGTACCACTAAGTTACACTGGTTTGTTTAGCTCATTGTTCTGGTGGGAACATGGATGGACAACAATTCTGACTGGTCTGTGGGGGCCAGTCCATTAAGAAATTTAAAAACAATCAATAAAATCTTAAAATGAATCCTGTAGCTGAAGGGAAGCCAGTGTTGAGAGGCCAGTACAGGAGTTATATGATTAAAACGCCTGGTACCAATAAGAAGACGCACAGCTGGATTTGGACTAGCTGCAGACAACGTATAGAGGACTGGTCCAACCCACAGTACAGAGAATTACAATAATCCTAGCGAGAGGTTATGAATGCATGGATCACACGCTCAAAGTCTGGTGCCAGATATGATTTTACTTTGCTCAGCAGGCGGATCTGAAAAAAGCTGGTTTTGACCACAGAGCTGATTTGTTGGTTCATTTTATAGGAGCCATCCAAGATCATGCCAAGATTTTTGACAGAAGGGCGACTATAAGCGGCTAGTGGACCAAGGGCATCACTAATTTCATTGAAGTTTCCAAAAACAACTTTTTCTGTTTTAAAACTTTTATGCCAACAAGTCATATACCAAGATTGTTAGTCACAAGATAATGTAATAAAGTGATGCATTTTCACTGACCTGACAGCAATAACTTCATAATTAGTCCTGAAAAGTATTTTTGATGCCATTTCTGCAGATACAGTATGTGCCTGCTTAATCCAAAAAGACTGTGTAAACTGAGCTACATTGAGCCACTCTGTCCTGTGCTGAAAATAAAGTCATTAACTACATTCCTAATTGTACAGAATGTATATTTACAAATGTGCGTATGGCCACAGCTGTAAACGGCTAGTATGACCTGCTGAGGTCACGATGCTGCGTGTATCCCTTTGACAGTGTTGTGTTTGTGTGTGTTGTAGGGTAAACCTCGCGTTAGCTTACACTGAACTGACTGAAGAGCTGTGCCGCATTCGTGATGTGGTCGGAAAACAGACTCAGATCCTGCGACATGTCTCACAGGAGCCTGGTAGGTCCAAAGATTCTGATTAAATCTAACTTTATATATACTATGTAAATAAAGAGAGAACTAGTAATTACTTTTTTAATAACTGGTTTGTATTTGAAGTGTGTTGTACAGCACTGAACATACTCTGCTGCAGCTCGTCAGTTTGTCTGTCCTTTCCAGTGGCCCCACAGCACCTCTGTCCCATGTCCCCTCAGAGGCCCCTCTCTCTGTCCCCGGACCGCCTCCTGCCCATCCTGCTCCCCTCACTGTCTCCAAACCACAGCCCCAGCTCATGTGGTTATGAGCTGACTGGCAGCCGGCTGCGTGCCAAGTTCCAGGGTCGGCGTAGTTACTCAGAGGTGAGCCTGTAACAGGAATAGGTTGGGCATAATCCAATATTTGTGATTCATGTGTGTTAATTATATTTTTAGATTTATGCTAATTATTCATATGGCTTTTTGATGAATGTAATGAATGTGTGTGGCCGAGCTTTATTTTAAATGCTAGATCAATTAAATTAAATGCAATTCAATTTTATTTATATAGTCCAGTTTCAATTGCCTTAAAGGGCTCAACAAAAAACAACAAACAGCTGCTGTCTCCACAAAAACACTCAAGACTCTCTCAAAAGACTCTTAGCATTGAACAGGAGTCTTTATCTTGATCAGCTAAAACTTGTAGGATTCACCACCTGCTACTGGAGCAGAGACACTGAAGAAAAAATTCATTGAAAAATCTCATCTACTCCTTCCCCAGTGGATCACTGCTAAGTATCTGCTCACACCTAACTAAATTTTAAAATATGACTGCTACATTAAAGAATGAACTGGGAATTAATAAGAAAGCACAGCCTGTCCTTGCATATTCTCAAAGTTTTTGTTTTCTTGTTAATAGGTGTCTGACCCATCAGCTGTCCACAGGCCAATGGCATGTCTGATGAGAGACCCAGTGTCCACTCTTCCCAAACCCAGGTCCCTCCTGGGGGAGAAGACTTATGGACAGACTAAAGGACAGTTGCATACTTCAATGGGAGGAGTGGTGAGACCAGCCTCTGCACACGGAGCAGGGGGCGACAGTGGGGACAGAGGAAGTAGAACAGGCGTTGAGCGAGGGGGCAGCAGTCTGAGCAGCAGTCCCCGTCACTGTACCCTGGACCTGGACTTCCCCCTGGCAGCAGAGGTACTAGAGGTGTTATCATACATCAATACACATCGATTTAATAGCCATGACCCAACTATGTCGTAGCAAAATATAAACATTGATCAAACATCTGGCATACTATTGTATGTGCTCTATTGTGCAGTTGATCCCCTCTAAAGTTTACTGCTGATGGTAACTTTAACCATGTAATGTAGTCTTATGCAGGTCTTATGATTTCAAATCGTATCAAACATTTCTCTCTCCTTAAAGGTCCATCACTTCTGTCGTCTTGAAGATCGTCCTGAGCCCACCCCCCTTGTGACCCCCCCACAGTCGTCTGATGATGAAGAGGTAATGTGGATGACATTTCAAATTCTGTCTGCCTCTTGGTAGTCTTCTAATGCTGTGTATTTCTCTCCAGGACATTTGCATGTACCTGTCACCGTCAGCCAGCCCACCTCCAACTCTTGGTCCCACTGGGATTGGCTCATCGTCGAGTGAGCATCCACCTGGACCTGGATTCGAATCACCCAGGAAAATGAAACATCATCCTTCCTTCTCAGCCCCTGAGGGCCCCTCCACCCTCTCCTGCCATCTGCCTACCTACATGAAAACTGAGCATGCTCAGTCCTGGCCCTCCATAAATGTGAGCCACAAGCACTGCATCAAACAATATATTTGTACATTGAAACCCATGTCCAACCACTGTTACTGTTAATAGAAAGTTGTCACATTGTTGATATTGTCACAAGGTACCCCTTAAAGTGGAACGTTACTTGTGTGCTTCTGCATAATTCCCTATGGGAACAACTGAGCACACTGTAGAACAGAGATGTGCCTCATGTACAGTTATTTGTGTTTTAAAGTGCCCTAAATATCAAGCTTGATATTTTTTACATTCAAACTTAAACAATCATGCATTTGTAGATGTCAGTAAGACTAAAGTTTTTTCAAAAAAAGGTTTACGCAAGGCATCTGGATGTAGGTTTGAAGGTGAAGATTCCAGTGGTGGATTCTAATATGGACAGTAACTGCAGTAACATTTAATTAAAGCAGGTTTTTACATTAATGGTAGTCTGCATGCCTGGGGCAATTAAACTTCAAGTCCAGACAGGTGGCCAGTTCTCAGTATCAATTCTTTACATGTCTCATTGATAAGAATTATCAAGTGCCCACTGACCCTTAACCATTGCTTACATCTGTCCACAGACATCTGTCTGGTCACATTGTTGATTTCAGAAAAAGAATTGCTGCATTGCGCTGTCCAGCTTAAGTTCCTCTCTCTTTTTCTCTGTCGCTGTGGCCCGCTCACACACGACTGAAGCTTCCGTAAAACTCACGCTGACATTGGTAGAACTTCTTTTTGTCTAGCAGAGAACAGGGATGGAAATGAAGCAGCTTTATTTGCTGCGTTGATTCATGAGCAGTGCTAGCTGACAGATACACTGAATAGGAGAGTCATACAGGGCCGGAACAAGGGAGTCAGGGGCCAACAGGCTAAAACTATATTTGGGCCCCCTTTGGGGATGGAATCTGCTTAAATAATTTAATTGGGTGATTATACTCTACTTTTAGATTGTAATTAAAGTATTTTAATGTAAAGGTAGGTCTGTGCTTAAAAATGTTTAATTTCAAGCCTTTTTAATGTATAACACATTAATTGTCATGTAATAAAAAAATAGACTCACTCTTCACTTATGTATCTTGTCTGAGGTTATTTTTCCTGTGTGTGTATGTATTTTAGTGTGTCCTATAGACTCTGTGGTGTGTTCTGTTTGCAGTTGTGGATGGAGTCAGAAGAGAGTGCTGTTCGTAGCTGTCCACTTTGTCAGCTGACCTTTCCAACCAGTTACCCTGATGACGCCCTTATCAAACATATCGACTCACACCTGGAGAACAGCAAGATCTGACCTCAAAAGCATGGACTACATGGATTAATTTGTTGGGAGCTATGTCTCCTTCTTCGACGTTGGATGACATGATGAGTTCATCATTAACTATGTTCAATAGTAAATGTCAGCTTTTTTGTGCTCACCAGCCTTCTCTAAAATCTAACGTTGAGTACCAGAATGGAATAATATATAATAAAATATGAGGAAATTGAAAAATGTTTTGTTCATTTACGTCTTGTAACAACCTGAATGAAAATGCAAGAGTTAAAAAGCAGTTGTATCCAGTTTTTGGCATGAGATTGAAGTCTTTTACATGGACATTTGTCGGATAACGACCCCAGGCTCTGCCTTAGGCCTTTGTTCATCTAGGGGCCTTGAGCAAGGGGCCCTGCATCACCATGAATTTATAAAAACTGCTGAAATGCAGCATTAAAACTCTTGTGTTCATAAATGCAAAACTAACAGAGATTACTGTGGATTACAGTACAACAATAACAATACATTTCAGGACGACAGGTGAAACCTGTTTATAGCTGTGTATTTTTAAGTTACATTTTGACATTAACTTAGAAACTGCCTTAACAATACAATACAGGAAATAGTTGTATTATTAAAAAGAGTGGCTGATGAACAGGTAGTCAAATATTCAATTGAACTGCATCCCGCTAATAACATTTTGACAGACAATCATCACATTGAGATTTTAATTTACAAATGTACAATGGATATTGCTTATATAAAAGGATATTTATCTAATATAACCAAACTGATATCATGTACCAGAATGCATAGTAATTTAGTTAGAAACATACCCCAACTATAAAGCACTTTCTTTGATTTGCAGACAGAGAGTGTCTTTGGTTGAGGTGTACCTCTAACTGAAAGTTTAGCTTTAGGACCTCCTTTCTTCAATTCCATTGATGAACATGTTGCCACCAAGACAACCCCAAAGAGAAGCACTTATGAGCATAAACAAGCACAGGTGGTTCCATTTGAGGTGATCTTTGAGCAAATCTAATCAGAACATTTTATTATATTACAAGTGGCTGCATTGGTCTATTGAAACTGCCCCAACGGGAAGCACTTACTGGATTTAACTGACTAGTCAATGCTCAGGTTAGGGCAATACAAATGACTCACAGTTTAAACATAACAGTGGTTGTAGTCCAAAAATCTCAACAGACTCCATATAAGATTGCCTGGGAGACAACACCAACATTACCCCAACAAGTAGCACTTACTGCATACAAAACTCAAGTCAGTGCATGTGCTAGGGTAATGTGAATGGCCAGTGGCTTCTGTAAAAACTTGACCATGTCAAGATAAAAAGACAGAGTATTCATTTCTGCAGATCTTGCTAGTATTGTTTGAGGGGATGTCACAATCAAGACAACCCCAAAGAGAAGCACTTATGAAAACAGAAGCATCAGTGTCTCAATTTGAGGTCATTTTAACGTGTTTCAGAAGTTAGCAGTCTTCATTATGAAGAGTTTGGTCACATACAACCGCCCCAACAAGTAGCACTTACTCAATTATAACAACAAGTCAATGCTCCAGTTGGGTCAATGACACAGACCTCCAGTAATCCAGGTTCTCACGTCTGCTCAAGTCTTTGCTGATGGTTCCTCAGGTGTCTTCATGGCAGTGTCTGGTGAGTTGTGCTGGCTCATGTAGGAAAAATCTCATCTTAAATAGTGTAATCTACGAATGCAAGGTAACCACACCTGCTTTTCAGAGTTTCAACGATCATGATAATGGACGGTACAACTGTTTGAACTGGATGTGTTGGCAATTTACATACGAGCCATTAACAGTTTCCCTGATGCGAACCATTACCGTCTAATAGACCCCCAAAAAATGTGTAAAGGCTGAGGTTGGGGACAAACTTTACATTTGTTTCTAAATCTTAACTATATATTTCAAGCATTTTGATGGCCAAGAGTAAGTGTCTTATGTCAGGGAGATGGAAACAAAGTAACCAAACTGATATCATGTACCAGAATGCATAGTAATTTAGCTAGAAACATACCCCAACTATAAAGCACTTTCTTTGATTTGCAGACAGAGAGTGTCTTTGGTTGAGGTGTACCTCTAACTGAAAGTTTAGCTTTAGGACCTCCTTTCTTCAATTCCATTGATGAACATGTTGCCACCAAGACAACCCCAAAGAGAAGCACTTATGAGCATAAACAAGCACAGGTGGTTCCATTTGAGGTGATCTTTGAGCAAATCTAATCAGAACATTTTATTATATTACAAGTGGCTGCATTGGTCTATTAAAACTGCCCCAACGGGAAGCACTTACTGGATTTAACTGACTAGTCAATGCTCAGGTTAGGGCAATACAAATGACTCACAGTTTAAACATAACAGTGGTTGTAGTCCAAAAATCTCAACAGACTCCATATAAGATTGCCTTGGAGACAACACCAACACTACCCCAACAAGTAGCACTTACTGTATACAAAAGTCAAGTCAGTGCATGTGCTAGGGTAATGTGAATGGCAAGTGGCTTCTATAAAAACTTGACCATGTCAAGATAAAAAGACAGAGTATTCATTTCTGCAGATCTTGCTAGTATTGTTTGAGGGGATGTCACAATCAAGACAACCCCAAAGAGAAGCACTTATGAAAACAGAAGCATCAGTGTCTCAATTTGAGGTCATTTTAACGTGTTTCAGAAGTTAGCAGTCTTCATTATGAAGAGTTTGGTCACATACAACCGCCCCAACAAGTAGCACTTACTCAATTATAACAACAAGTCAATGCTCCAGTTGGGTCAATGACACAGACCTCCAGTAATCCAGGTTCTCACGTCTGCTCAAGTCTTTGCTGATGGTTCCTCAGGTGTCTTCATGGCAGTGTCTGGTGAGTTGTGCTGGCTCATGTAGGAAAAATCTCATCTTAAATAGTGTAATCTACGAATGCAAGGTAACCACACCTGCTTTTCAGAGTTTCAACGATCATGATAATGGACGGTACAACTGTTTGAACTGGATGTGTTGGCAATTTACATACGAGCCATTAACAGTTTCCCTGATGCGAACCATTACCGTCTAATAGACCCCCAAAAAATGTGTAAAGGCTGAGGTTGGGGACAAACTTTACATTTGTTTCTAAATCTTAACTATATATTTCAAGCATTTTGATGGCCAAGAGTAAGTGTCTTATGTCAGGGAGATGGAAACAAAGTAACCAAACTGATATCATGTACCAGAATGCATAGTAATTTAGCTAGAAACATACCCCAACTATAAAGCACTTTCTTTGGTTGAGGTGTACCTCTAACTGAAAGTTTAGCTTTAGGACCTCCTTTCTTCAATTCCATTGATGAACATGTTGCCACCAACACACCCAAAAAAAAAAAAAAAAAAAAAAAAAAAAAGAGGGGGGGGGTGCTTGGGGGGGGTTTTTTGAAAAAAAAAAAAAAAAAAATTTTTTAAAATAAAAAGGGGGGGGGTTTTTTTAAAAAAACCCCCCCGGGGGGGAGACCCTTGGGGGTTTAAACGGAAGGGAAAAGGGGGGGGGGGGGGAAAAAAAAAAGCCCCCCGGTTTAAACATAACAGTGGTTGTTGTCCAAAAATCTCAACAGACTCAATATAACACCAACCTCCCCACATAGCACTTCATACAACTTATCTGGTAATGTTTTAATATTAAGAAAAATTAGGGGAGAATAAGACAACCCCAAAGAGGAGCACTTATGAAAACAGAAGCATCAGTGTCTCAATTTGAGGTCATTTTAACGTGTTTCAGAAGTTAGCAGTCTTCATTATGAAGAGTTTGGTCACATACAACCGCCCCAACAAGTAGCACTTACTCAATTATAACAACAAGTCAATGCTCCAGTTGGGTCAATGACACAGACCTCCAGTAATCCAGGTTCTCACGTCTGCTCAAGTCTTTGCTGATGGTTCCTCAGGTGTCTTCATGGCAGTGTCTGGTGAGTTGTGCTGGCTCATGTAGGAAAAATCTCATCTTAAATAGTGTAATCTACGAATGCAAGGTAACCACACCTGCTTTTCAGAGTTTCAACGATCATGATAATGGACGGTACAACTGTTTGAACTGGATGTGTTGGCAATTTACATACGAGCCATTAACAGTTTCCCTGATGCGAACCATTACCGTCTAATAGATCCCCCAAAAATGTGTAAAGGCTGAGGTTGGGGACAAACTTTACATTTGTTTCTAAATCTTAACTATATATTTCAAGCATTTTGATGGCCAAGAGTAAGTGTCTTATGTCAGGGAGATGGAAACAAAGTAACCAAACTGATATCATGTACCAGAATGCATAGTAATTTAGCTAGAAACATACCCCAACTATAAAGCACTTTCTTTGATTTGCAGACAGAGAGTGTCTTTGGTTGAGGTGTACCTCTAACTGAAAGTTTAGCTTTAGGACCTCCTTTCTTCAATTCCATTGATGAACATGTTGCCACCAAGACAACCCCAAAGAGAAGCACTTATGAGCATAAACAAGCACAGGTGGTTCCATTTGAGGTGATCTTTGAGCAAATCTAATCAGAACATTTTATTATATTACAAGTGGCTGCATTTGTCTATTAAAACTGCCCCAACGGGAAGCACTTACTGGATTTAACTGACTAGTCAATGCTCAGGTTAGGGCAATACAAATGACTCACAGTTTAAACATAACAATGGTTGTAGTCCAAAAATCTCAACAGACTCAATATAAGATTGCCTAGGAGACAACACCAACACTACCCCAACAAGTAGCACTTACTGCATACAAAACTCAAGTCAGTGCATGTGCTAGGGTAATGTGAATGGCCAGTGGCTTCTTTAAAAACTTGACCATGTCAAGATAAAAAGACAGAGTATTCATTTCTGCAGATCTTGCTAGTATTGTTTGAGGGGATGTCACAATCAAGACAACCCCAAAGAGAAGCACTTATGAAAACAGAAGCATCAGTGTCTCAATTTGAGGTCATTTTAACGTGTTTCAGAAGTTAGCAGTCTTCATTATGAAGAGTTTGGTCACATACAACCGCCCCAACAAGTAGCACTTACTCAATTATAACAACAAGTCAATGCTCCAGTTGGGTCAATGACACAGACCTCCAGTAATCCAGGTTCTCACGTCTGCTCAAGTCTTTGCTGATGGTTCCTCAGGTGTCTTCATGGCAGTGTCTGGTGAGTTGTGCTGGCTCATGTAGGAAAAATCTCATCTTAAATAGTGTAATCTACGAATGCAAGGTAACCACACCTGCTTTTCAGAGTTTCAACGATCATGATAATGGACGGTACAACTGTTTGAACTGGATGTGTTGGCAATTTACATACGAGCCATTAACAGTTTCCCTGATGCGAACCATTACCGTCTAATAGACCCCCAAAAAATGTGTAAAGGCTGAGGTTGGGGACAAACTTTACATTTGTTTCTAAATCTTAACTATATATTTCAAGCATTTTGATGGCCAAGAGTAAGTGTCTTATGTCAGGGAGATGGAAACAAAGTAACCAAACTGATATCATGTACCAGAATGCATAGTAATTTAGCTAGAAACATACCCCAACTATAAAGCACTTTCTTTGATTTGCAGACAGAGAGTGTCTTTGGTTGAGGTGTACCTCTAACTGAAAGTTTAGCTTTAGGACCTCCTTTCTTCAATTCCATTGATGAACATGTTGCCACCAAGACAACCCCAAAGAGAAGCACTTATGAGCATAAACAAGCACAGGTGGTTCCATTTGAGGTGATCTTTGAGCAAATCTAATCAGAACATTTTATTATATTACAAGTGGCTGCATTGGTCTATTAAAACTGCCCCAACGGGAAGCACTTACTGGATTTAACTGACTAGTCAATGCTCAGGTTAGGGCAATACAAATGACTCACAGTTTAAACATAACAGTGGTTGTAGTCCAAAAATCTCAACAGACTCCATATAAGATTGCCTGGGAGACAACACCAACACTACCCCAACAAGTAGCACTTACTGCATACAAAACTCAAGTCAGTGCATGTGCTAGGGTAATGTGAATGGCCAGTGGCTTCTTTAAAAACTTGACCATGTCAAGATAAAAAGACAGAGTATTCATTTCTGCAGATCTTGCTAGTATTGTTTGAGGGGATGTCACAATCAAGACAACCCCAAAGAGAAGCACTTATGAAAACAGAAGCATCAGTGTCTCAATTTGAGGTCATTTTAACGTGTTTCAGAAGTTAGCAGTCTTCATTATGAAGAGTTTGGTCACATACAACCGCCCCAACAAGTAGCACTTACTCAATTATAACAACAAGTCAATGCTCCAGTTGGGTCAATGACACAGACCTCCAGTAATCCAGGTTCTCACGTCTGCTCAAGTCTTTGCTGATGGTTCCTCAGGTGTCTTCATGGCAGTGTCTGGTGAGTTGTGCTGGCTCATGTAGGAAAAATCTCATCTTAAATAGTGTAATCTACGAATGCAAGGTAACCACACCTGCTTTTCAGAGTTTCAACGATCATGATAATGGACGGTACAACTGTTTGAACTGGATGTGTTGGCAATTTACATACGAGCCATTAACAGTTTCCTGATGCGAACCATTACCGTCTAATAGACCCCCAAAAAATGTGTAAAGGCTGAGGTTGGGGACAAACTTTACATTTGTTTCTAAATCTTAACTATATATTTCAAGCATTTTGATGGCCAAGAGTAAGTGTCTTATGTCAGGGAGATGGAAACAAAGTAACCAAACTGATATCATGTACCAGAATGCATAGTAATTTAGCTAGAAACATACCCCAACTATAAAGCACTTTCTTTGATTTGCAGACAGAGAGTGTCTTTGGTTGAGGTGTACCTCTAACTGAAAGTTTAGCTTTAGGACCTCCTTTCTTCAATTCCATTGATGAACATGTTGCCACCAAAACATTTGTGTAAATAAAGACAACCCCAAAGAGAAGCACTTATGAGCATAAACAAGCACAGGTGGTTCCATTTGAGGTGATCTTTGAGCAAATCTAATCAGAACATTTTATTATATTACAAGTGGCTGCATTGGTCTATTAAAACTGCCCCAACGGGAAGCACTTACTGGATTTAACTGACTAGTCAATGCTCAGGTTAGGGCAATACAAATGACTCACAGTTTAAACATAACAGTGGTTGTAGTCCAAAAATCTCAACAGACTCCATATAAGATTGCCTGGGAGACAACACCAACACTACCCCAACAAGTAGCACTTACTGCATACAAAACTCAAGTCAGTGCATGTGCTAGGGTAATGTGAATGGCAAGTGGCTTATATAAAAACTTGACCATGTCAAGATAAAAAGACAGAGTATTCATTTCTGCAGATCTTGCTAGTATTGTTTGAGGGGATGTCACAATCAAGACAACCCCAAAGAGAAGCACTTATGAAAACAGAAGCATCAGTGTCTCAATTTGAGGTCATTTTAACGTGTTTCAGAAGTTAGCAGTCTTCATTATGAAGAGTTTGGTCACATACAACCGCCCCAACAAGTAGCACTTACTCAATTATAACAACAAGTCAATGCTCCAGTTGGGTCAATGACACAGACCTCCAGTAATCCAGGTTCTCACGTCTGCTCAAGTCTTTGCTGATGGTTCCTCAGGTGTCTTCATGGCAGTGTCTGGTGAGTTGTGCTGGCTCATGTAGGAAAAATCTCATCTTAAATAGTGTAATCTACGAATGCAAGGTAACCACACCTGCTTTTCAGAGTTTCAACGATCATGATAATGGACGGTACAACTGTTTGAACTGGATGTGTTGGCAATTTACATACGAGCCATTAACAGTTTCCCTGATGCGAACCATTACCGTCTAATAGACCCCCAAAAATGTGTAAAGGCTGAGGTTGGGGACAAACTTTACATTTGTTTCTAAATCTTAACTATATATTTCAAGCATTTTGATGGCCAAGAGTAAGTGTCTTATGTCAGGGAGATGGAAACAAAGTAACCAAACTGATATCATGTACCAGAATGCATAGTAATTTAGCTAGAAACATACCCCAACTATAAAGCACTTTCTTTGATTTGCAGACAGAGAGTGTCTTTGGTTGAGGTGTACCTCTAACTGAAAGTTTAGCTTTAGGACCTCCTTTCTTCAATTCCATTGATGAACATGTTGCCACCAAGACAACCCCAAAGAGAAGCACTTATGAGCATAAACAAGCACAGGTGGTTCCATTTGAGGTGATCTTTGAGCAAATCTAATCAGAACATTTTATTATATTACAAGTGGCTGCATTGGTCTATTAAAACTGCCCCAACGGGAAGCACTTACTGGATTTAACTGACTAGTCAATGCTCAGGTTAGGGCAATACAAATGACTCACAGTTTAAACATAACAGTGGTTGTAGTCCAAAAATCTCAACAGACTCCATATAAGATTGCCTGGGAGACAACACCAACATTACCCCAACAAGTAGCACTTACTGCATACAAAACTCAAGTCAGTGCATGTGCTAGGGTAATGTGAATGGCCAGTGGCTTCTTTAAAAACTTGACCATGTCAAGATAAAAAGACAGAGTATTCATTTCTGCAGATCTTGCTAGTATTGTTTGAGGGGATGTCACAATCAAGACAACCCCAAAGAGAAGCACTTATGAAAACAGAAGCATCAGTGTCTCAATTTGAGGTCATTTTAACGTGTTTCAGAAGTTAGCAGTCTTCATTATGAAGAGTTTGGTCACATACAACCGCCCCAACAAGTAGCACTTACTCAATTATAACAACAAGTCAATGCTCCAGTTGGGTCAATGACACAGACCTCCAGTAATCCAGGTTCTCACGTCTGCTCAAGTCTTTGCTGATGGTTCCTCAGGTGTCTTCATGGCAGTGTCTGGTGAGTTGTGCTGGCTCATGTAGGAAAAATCTCATCTTAAATAGTGTAATCTACGAATGCAAGGTAACCACACCTGCTTTTCAGAGTTTCAACGATCATGATAATGGACGGTACAACTGTTTGAACTGGATGTGTTGGCAATTTACATACGAGCCATTAACAGTTTCCCTGATGCGAACCATTACCGTCTAATAGAACCCCAAAAAATGTGTAAAGGCTGAGGTTGGGGACAAACTTTACATTTGTTTCTAAATCTTAACTATATATTTCAAGCATTTTGATGGCCAAGAGTAAGTGTCTTATGTCAGGGAGATGGAAACAAAGTAACCAAACTGATATCATGTACCAGAATGCATAGTAATTTAGCTAGAAACATACCCCAACTATAAAGCACTTTCTTTGATTTGCAGACAGAGAGTGTCTTTGGTTGAGGTGTACCTCTAACTGAAAGTTTAGCTTTAGGACCTCCTTTCTTCAATTCCATTGATGAACATGTTGCCACCAAGACAACCCCAAAGAGAAGCACTTATGAGCATAAACAAGCACAGGTGGTTCCATTTGAGGTGATCTTTGAGCAAATCTAATCAGAACATTTTATTATATTACAAGTGGCTGCATTGGTCTATTAAAACTGCCCCAACGGGAAGCACTTACTGGATTTAACTGACTAGTCAATGCTCAGGTTAGGGCAATACAAATGACTCACAGTTTAAACATAACAGTGGTTGTAGTCCAAAAATCTCAACAGACTCCATATAAGATTGCCTGGGAGACAACACCAACACTACCCCAACAAGTAGCACTTACTGCATACAAAACTCAAGTCAGTGCATGTGCTAGGGTAATGTGAATGGCCAGTGGCTTCTTTAAAAACTTGACCATGTCAAGATAAAAAGACAGAGTATTCATTTCTGCAGATCTTGCTAGTATTGTTTGAGGGGATGTCACAATCAAGACAACCCCAAAGAGAAGCACTTATGAAAACAGAAGCATCAGTGTCTCAATTTGAGGTCATTTTAACGTGTTTCAGAAGTTAGCAGTCTTCATTATGAAGAGTTTGGTCACATACAACCGCCCCAACAAGTAGCACTTACTCAATTATAACAACAAGTCAATGCTCCAGTTGGGTCAATGACACAGACCTCCAGTAATCCAGGTTCTCACGTCTGCTCAAGTCTTTGCTGATGGTTCCTCAGGTGTCTTCATGGCAGTGTCTGGTGAGTTGTGCTGGCTCATGTAGGAAAAATCTCATCTTAAATAGTGTAATCTACGAATGCAAGGTAACCACACCTGCTTTTCAGAGTTTCAACGATCATGATAATGGACGGTACAACTGTTTGAACTGGATGTGTTGGCAATTTACATACGAGCCATTAACAGTTTCCCTGATGCGAACCATTACCGTCTAATAGAACCCCAAAAAATGTGTAAAGGCTGAGGTTGGGGACAAACTTTACATTTGTTTCTAAATCTTAACTATATATTTCAAGCATTTTGATGGCCAAGAGTAAGTGTCTTATGTCAGGGAGATGGAAACAAAGTAACCAAACTGATATCATGTACCAGAATGCATAGTAATTTAGCTAGAAACATACCCCAACTATAAAGCACTTTCTTTGATTTGCAGACAGAGAGTGTCTTTGGTTGAGGTGTACCTCTAACTGAAAGTTTAGCTTTAGGACCTCCTTTCTTCAATTCCATTGATGAACATGTTGCCACCAAGACAACCCCAAAGAGAAGCACTTATGAGCATAAACAAGCACAGGTGGTTCCATTTGAGGTGATCTTTGAGCAAATCTAATCAGAACATTTTATTATATTACAAGTGGCTGCATTGGTCTATTAAAACTGCCCCAACGGGAAGCACTTACTGGATTTAACTGACTAGTCAATGCTCAGGTTAGGGCAATACAAATGACTCACAGTTTAAACATAACAGTGGTTGTAGTCCAAAAATCTCAACAGACTCCATATAAGATTGCCTGGGAGACAACACCAACACTACCCCAACAAGTAGCACTTACTGCATACAAAACTCAAGTCAGTGCATGTGCTAGGGTAATGTGAATGGCCAGTGGCTTCTTTAAAAACTTGACCATGTCAAGATAAAAAGACAGAGTATTTATTTCTGCAGATCTTGCTAGTATTGTTTGAGGGGATGTCACAATCAAGACAACCCCAAAGAGAAGCACTTATGAAAACAGAAGCATCAGTGTCTCAATTTGAGGTCATTTTAACGTGTTTCAGAAGTTAGCAGTCTTCATTATGAAGAGTTTGGTCACATACAACCGCCCCAACAAGTAGCACTTACTCAATTATAACAACAAGTCAATGCTCCAGTTGGGTCAATGACACAGACCTCCAGTAATCCAGGTTCTCACGTCTGCTCAAGTCTTTGCTGATGGTTCCTCAGGTGTCTTCATGGCAGTGTCTGGTGAGTTGTGCTGGCTCATGTAGGAAAAATCTCATCTTAAATAGTGTAATCTACGAATGCAAGGTAACCACACCTGCTTTTCAGAGTTTCAACGATCATGATAATGGACGGTACAACTGTTTGAACTGGATGTGTTGGCAATTTACATACGAGCCATTAACAGTTTCCCTGATGCGAACCATTACCGTCTAATAGACCCCCCAAAAATGTGTAAAGGCTGAGGTTGGGGACAAACTTTACATTTGTTTCTAAATCTTAACTATATATTTCAAGCATTTTGATGGCCAAGAGTAAGTGTCTTATGTCAGGGAGATGGAAACAAAGTAACCAAACTGATATCATGCAACAGAATGCATAGTAATTTAGCTAGAAACATACCCCAACTATAAAGCACTTTCTTTGGTTGAGGTGTACCTCTAACTGAAAGTTTAGCTTTAGGACCTCCTTTCTTCAATTCCATTGATGAACATGTTGCCACCAAGACAACCCCAAAGAGAAGCACTTATGAGCATAAACAAGCACAGGTGGTTCCATTTGAGGTGATCTTTGAGCAAATCTAATCAGAACATTTTATTATATTACAAGTGGCTGCATTGGTCTATTAAAACTGCCCCAACGGGAAGCACTTACTGGATTTAACTGACTAGTCAATGCTCAGGTTAGGGCAATACAAATGACTCACAGTTTAAACATAACAGTGGTTGTAGTCCAAAAATCTCAACAGACTCCATATAAGATTGCCTGGGAGACAACACCAACACTACCCCAACAAGTAGCACTTACTGCATACAAAACTCAAGTCAGTGCATGTGCTAGGGTAATGTGAATGGCCAGTGGCTTCTTTAAAAACTTGACCATGTCAAGATAAAAAGACAGAGTATTCATGTCTGCAGATCTTGCTAGTATTGTTTGAGGGGATGTCACAATCAAGACAACCCCAAAAAGAAGCACTTATGAAAACAGAAGCATCAGTGTCTCAATTTGAGGTCATTTTAACGTGTTTCAGAAGTTAGCAGTCTTCATTATGAAGAGTTTGGTCACATACAACCGCCCCAACAAGTAGCACTTACTCAATTATAACAACAAGTCAATGCTCCAGTTGGGTCAATGACACAGACCTCCAGTAATCCAGGTTCTCACGTCTGCTCAAGTCTTTGCTGATGGTTCCTCAGGTGTCTTCATGGCAGTGTCTGGTGAGTTGTGCTGGCTCATGTAGGAAAAATCTCATCTTAAATAGTGTAATCTACGAATGCAAGGTAACCACACCTGCTTTTCAGAGTTTCAACGATCATGATAATGGACGGTACAACTGTTTGAACTGGATGTGTTGGCAATTTACATACGAGCCATTAACAGTTTCCCTGATGCGAACCATTACCGTCTAATAGACCCCCAAAAAATGTGTAAAGGCTGAGGTTGGGGACAAACTTTACATTTGTTTCTAAATCTTAACTATATATTTCAAGCATTTTGATGGCCAAGAGTAAGTGTCTTATGTCAGGGAGATGGAAACAAAGTAACCAAACTGATATCATGTACCAGAATGCATAGTAATTTAGCTAGAAACATACCCCAACTATAAAGCACTTTCTTTGATTTGCAGACAGAGAGTGTCTTTGGTTGAGGTGTACCTCTAACTGAAAGTTTAGCTTTAGGACCTCCTTTCTTCAATTCCATTGATGAACATGTTGCCACCAAGACAACCCCAAAGAGAAGCACTTATGAGCATAAACAAGCACAGGTGGTTCCATTTGAGGTGATCTTTGAGCAAATCTAATCAGAACATTTTATTATATTACAAGTGGCTGCATTGGTCTATTAAAACTGCCCCAACGGGAAGCACTTACTGGATTTAACTGACTAGTCAATGCTCAGGTTAGGGCAATACAAATGACTCACAGTTTAAACATAACAGTGGTTGTAGTCCAAAAATCTCAACAGACTCCATATAAGATTGCCTGGGAGACAACACCAACACTACCCCAACAAGTAGCACTTACTGCATACAAAACTCAAGTCAGTGCATGTGCTAGGGTAATGTGAATGGCCAGTGGCTTCTTTAAAAACTTGACCATGTCAAGATAAAAAGACAGAGTATTCATTTCTGCAGATCTTGCTAGTATTGTTTGAGGGGATGTCACAATCAAGACAACCCCAAAGAGAAGCACTTATGAAAACAGAAGCATCAGTGTCTCAATTTGAGGTCATTTTAACGTGTTTCAGAAGTTAGCAGTCTTCATTATGAAGAGTTTGGTCACATACAACCGCCCCAACAAGTAGCACTTACTCAATTATAACAACAAGTCAATGCTCCAGTTGGGTCAATGACACAGACCTCCAGTAATCCAGGTTCTCACGTCTGCTCAAGTCTTTGCTGATGGTTCCTCAGGTGTCTTCATGGCAGTGTCTGGTGAGTTGTGCTGGCTCATGTAGGAAAAATCTCATCTTAAATAGTGTAATCTACGAATGCAAGGTAACCACACCTGCTTTTCAGAGTTTCAACGATCATGATAATGGACGGTACAACTGTTTGAACTGGATGTGTTGGCAATTTACATACGAGCCATTAACAGTTTCCTGATGCGAACCATTACCGTCTAATAGACCCCCAAAAAATGTGTAAAGGCTGAGGTTGGGGACAAACTTTACATTTGTTTCTAAATCTTAACTATATATTTCAAGCATTTTGATGGCCAAGAGTAAGTGTCTTATGTCAGGGAGATGGAAACAAAGTAACCAAACTGATATCATGTACCAGAATGCATAGTAATTTAGCTAGAAACATACCCCAACTATAAAGCACTTTCTTTGGTTGAGGTGTACCTCTAACTGAAAGTTTAGCTTTAGGACCTCCTTTCTTCAATTCCATTGATGAACATGTTGCCACCAAGACAACCCCAAAGAGAAGCACTTATGAGCATAAACAAGCACAGGTGGTTCCATTTGAGGTGATCTTTGAGCAAATCTAATCAGAACATTTTATTATATTACAAGTGGCTGCATTGGTCTATTAAAACTGCCCCAACGGGAAGCACTTACTGGATTTAACTGACTAGTCAATGCTCAGGTTAGGGCAATACAAATGACTCACAGTTTAAACATAACAGTGGTTGTAGTCCAAAAATCTCAACAGACTCAATATAAGATTGCCTGGGAGACAACACCAACATTACCCCAACAAGTAGCACTTACTGCATACAAAACTCAAGTCAGTGCATGTGCTAGGGTAATGTGAATGGCCAGTGGCTTCTTTAAAAACTTGACCATGTCAAGATAAAAAGACAGAGTATTCATTTCTGCAGATCTTGCTAGTATTGTTTGAGGGGATGTCACAATCAAGACAACCCCAAAGAGAAGCACTTATGAAAACAGAAGCATCAGTGTCTCAATTTGAGGTCATTTTAACGTGTTTCAGAAGTTAGCAGTCTTCATTATGAAGAGTTTGGTCACATACAACCGCCCCAACAAGTAGCACTTACTCAATTATAACAACAAGTCAATGCTCCAGTTGGGTCAATGACACAGACCTCCAGTAATCCAGGTTCTCACGTCTGCTCAAGTCTTTGCTGATGGTTCCTCAGGTGTCTTCATGGCAGTGTCTGGTGAGTTGTGCTGGCTCATGTAGGAAAAATCTCATCTTAAATAGTGTAATCTACGAATGCAAGGTAACCACACCTGCTTTTCAGAGTTTCAACGATCATGATAATGGACGGTACAACTGTTTGAACTGGATGTGTTGGCAATTTACATACGAGCCATTAACAGTTTCCCTGATGCGAACCATTACCGTCTAATAGACCCCCAAAAAATGTGTAAAGGCTGAGGTTGGGGACAAACTTTACATTTGTTTCTGAATCTTAACTATATATTTCAAGCATTTTGATGGCCAAGAGTAAGTGTCTTATGTCAGGGAGATGGAAACAAAGTAACCAAACTGATATCATGTACCAGAATGCATAGTAATTTAGCTAGAAACATACCCCAACTATAAAGCACTTTCTTTGATTTGCAGACAGAGAGTGTCTTTGGTTGAGGTGTACCTCTAACTGAAAGTTTAGCTTTAGGACCTCCTTTCTTCAATTCCATTGATGAACATGTTGCCACCAAGACAACCCCAAAGAGAAGCACTTATGAGCATAAACAAGCACAGGTGGTTCCATTTGAGGTGATCTTTGAGCAAATCTAATCAGAACATTTTATTATATTACAAGTGGCTGCATTGGTCTATTAAAACTGCCCCAACGGGAAGCACTTACTGGATTTAACTGACTAGTCAATGCTCAGGTTAGGGCAATACAAATGACTCACAGTTTAAACATAACAGTGGTTGTAGTCCATAAATCTCAACAAACTCCATATAAGATTGCCTGGGAGACAACACCAACACTACCCCAACAAGTAGCACTTACTGTATACAAAACTCAAGTCAGTGCATGTGCTAGGGTAATGTGAATGGCCAGTGGCTTCTTTAAAAACTTGACCATGTCAAGATAAAAAGACAGAGTATTCATCTCTGCAGATCTTGCTAGTATTGTTTGAGGGGATGTCACAATCAAGACAACCCCAAAGAGAAGCACTTATGAAAACAGAAGCATCAGTGTCTCAATTTGAGGTCATTTTAACGTGTTTCAGAAGTTAGCAGTCTTCATTATGAAGAGTTTGGTCACATACAACCGCCCCAACAAGTACACTGCAAAAAAGGAAAATCTAGACTAGATTAACTGACTTGAAATAAGCATAATAATCTTGATGAAACATTTTTTAGATTTTTTTACTTATTGAGGTGACATCTCATTTAGATTATTTGACTTGTTTCAAGATATTTCTGCTTGAACTATCTTACTTAGATAATACAACTAATTCCAAGCAGATTTTATAATAAACCTAGCCACACTGTTGACGGATAAGCCTAGAAGGCATTGTAACAGTCATACCTTAAGATAATTCACTTGTTTTAAGAAGTTTAGTCTAGTCACCAACAGAATGAAACCCATCTTACAGTTTAAACTGAAAGGCATGCATTTGTGTCCTGTCATAAATGTGCACCAGGTAGTGTGCTTAAGTTTATAAACTTCTGCAATATCAAGCAATATCAAGATATAAACATAAATAAAGTTACAAATAATTTGATTAACAGTGAAATAATTTTATTTTCTATCTCACACAATACAAAATATACCGCATATTGATATTACAGCACCATAAATATTGATTTCACCATTATCTGTTTTGATCTTGGCACCATTGTACAGCATCCTCAAATCATTTTCAATCCGCTCCAGAATAACATTGACACCAGCTTCTGAGATTTCTTTAGCTTTACCAATAGCAAGCAGTCTTATGGCAGATAGCTTTGACCTAAACTTGGGATCATCTACTTCAGCAACAATCTTGTTGACATTCGCCTGTAGAAGAAAATATAATTTTATTAGATTGTGTTCAAATTAGTATGAAATAAAAAAACATTTAACAAATATCACAACATATAATAATAATAATAAAATTAAAGTGTACACTGCTTACTCGAGAAATGCAGCATCTTTCACGAACATCTACTGTAAAGGCTGCAGCACGTCTGTTTAAAATCTGAAAAACAAATACAGTAACGTTAGCTGTACTAGTAATGAATTCTACTAGAAATTTGACATCAGGGTTTATTTTTATATATCACTATTTGCCACCCCACTTGTTCTGAAGGGTATATGACTCCTAGCTGCTCAACAGAGATGTTTTACCCTTGACAAAAGTGCAAAATAAAAACATTAAATAAAACGTTTAAAACAATAGCAATTAACGTTTGTTATTGTTAATTTCCTCCACGTTCCTATAAATTTAGGAAGAAACCAGGAACATCAGGCCCTGAACAAGCAACAAGCTATTTATGAAACTGATCAAATAAGTGGCTAATAACACATGCTGAACATCAATATTTTTCATTAACTGTTACTGTATGTGTACTGTCGTGTGATGCGTAAAGAGAGCGTCCGTGGGTGACGGCAATTTTAAGCGCCACAGCCAACAACAACGAACAAATCCGGTAAAGAATGAGAAGACGACGGTGCCAATGGCAACAGGAACGCAACAGGTAAATTATAGTCAGATAAAACTGATTAGCTTTGAAAGTAACAGCGTATGGTACACTTGCTTATATGAAAAAAATTGTCGTATGTTAAGACTAAGGCACTGTTTTCCTCCCCAAAACTGAACTGCATCACAAAACGTACAGTTTATATTATGCATTAAATGTACGTTTACTGCCTCTACAAATTGGTGCTTACCGTTTGAGTAGGTGATTCAGCAATGAAGTGGCTCTGGTTTTCCTGGCTGGCCATTTCATCTCCATTATCATGGCAATGTGCGTCTTCTAGCATGCCGGCAGAGTCTGTAGCATTAACATTTGTTGACTCCTCAATCTCAGTTGTGTGGCTGCTTGACGTAGGACAGTCTGAAAAATTGGAATGTCGAACCTTTCACCTCCAAGACAGCGTGGAGAGTTTGTAGTTGAACTTTCGGGTGGGCGCCCCGTGGCCATGTACGATGCATGTCTGCGTTTGATGTGGTAGTAAAATGAGTTAAAAACTCGATATTCTTCTGTGCAGCCACCAATTCCACAGATTGCGCGAAAGTTCCTATTACGTCCATGGGCTGTGTTTATATGGCTTAACAGTGTCTTCAGAGTCAATGCAATAAATACAAAACAAATAACACAACGCCAACCTGCCATCGTTCTTGAGTAAAGCAACAGTGCAAGCTAACTACATGGTTGATGCAACTTCTCTTTCGCGCGGCAGACTATTCCATTACAAGGCGGGGGAGGAGACTTCATTATATTAAATACTTTGACTGCGTTCTAACAAAGTTATGCATTACAGACAATCAATACTTCTACTTTTCAACACTCAACTATTGTGTAAATCACACAAATCAAAACGAATAACATATTTTGTCCAACAGAGATTATCCCTACTCAGGCACACTTGGATCCGCCCTCTGACTTGGCCTACTTGCCAGGCACCCGAGTGGAGAAGCTAGAGGCTAACGCACATGTCAGGTAGGTATTGAATGCGTGTGGGCGAAATATGAATGTAGTAATATAAGTGTTTATTTGGTTTTAATGGTCAGTTTGTTGTATCTTATGAATGCTGGTTTTATTAGCAGGTTTGGGCGACATTTTAAGTGGACTTAGCTAGCGGCCACGTGCACTAGCCTGCTAGCGAACTATCTAGCTTCAGTGCTAACAGTAGAGCATGGGCTATTTATCTTACACATGGTCTAAAGAACACAAAAAACATATCTTATTCGCTCTACAACAAGAAGCCAATATGTGTTCCCGTTAAAACAAATGCACCATTTGTTTAAGTCTTTATTTGCTCAAGTTAGGGATTAGCAAATGCTAATTGATATTGGAATGTCATGGTAAAGTTTAACATGTGTGACGCTATGACCTATTTACAATATTGTTTATTTTTATTTTATTTTTTTTGAAAATGTATATTAATACTAGTCTCTTAACAGGATTATGGATGGCCTTGATAAACTTGACAGTGTGTCTGTGGAGATTTTGAGAGGTAAGAATAACAAGTAACAGCGGTTATGTTAATGGATTATAAATGCCGTTAAAGATAATATTGCTACTAGGCATGGGACGACATTGATTTTCATTGTCACAGTTAACATGTCCATAATAATTGCATAATGATGATATAATAATTAAAGTATACAAGTTTAAACAAGACTTTAAAATGCTGGAATTACAACAGTGAATTTTGTTGTAGGCTAAAACTTTTTTATTTTTCCAGTTTTTACTGTGGGACAATATCACCTAAATGCTTACTAAATATAATAAATTATCTGTTCACAGTACAGTCCAATAACATAATGCAATGATGTCTGTTTCTCTTAACGTTTTGGACAGCTGCAAATGTTGGTGCAGATGCTCTGTGCACACTATCAAGAGAGGACCTGCGGGACCTTTGGCCAGGACCTAATTTTTTTCCTAGGCAAAAAACAATTTGGGAGTTGGTCCACCCTGTGGTAAGATATTTTAAAAAAGGGCTGAAATAACAAATCGGTCAACTAATTTAGTACGGTATGGTTAACTGGAGTATACAGACTCTAAAATATGCCATTTGCACCATGAACATACACCAAGTGAAGTAATGACTGACACTGATATAGAATTTCCATTCCATTTGTGCGATGACAAATAAAGCATCTTATTGTATTTGTTGAGAGTAAAAATTTTACAACCCACGCAGAACAGCAATTAGATCAAAATTATACAAAAATATTTACATTTTACTTTGAAGATGAAAAACTTTGTAAATACGCTCTATCCAGAACTCCTCAGGTAGCATAGTTTTGGTTTGACATGGTTAAAATTTTTGTATAAAACCTGCTTTTTAAATACCTCTTTAGATATCCAGTTATTAATTGATTAATAAAAAACACATGACAGATTAAGCAGTTAGCAAAATAATAGTTGCAGCCCTACTTGTAACTTGTACTTGTTTGAAATTTCTAAAATATAATTCATTTATAGGAGAAGTCTTCCTCAAGAACATCATTGAGT
This sequence comes from Rhyacichthys aspro, assembly GCA_036850595.1. NCBI lineage: Eukaryota > Metazoa > Chordata > Actinopteri > Gobiiformes > Rhyacichthyidae > Rhyacichthys > Rhyacichthys aspro. The sequence continues at coordinate 373,826 of CM072155.1, read as the reverse complement.
GAGGAACATACTGAGGGAGCTGCATCTGTGAAGTTAGAGGAGCCCAGTCCCATCAAGACTCTACAACTTCCAAGCCCTGAGTATGTCGTCTACACCGACAGTGAACTGGAGCATGTCCGGAAATACTATTTCGAACTCAAGCGTGTAGGACGAGGAGGCGAAATTGTACTTTCAAAAGAACTATACTGCAGGCTGGTGCGCAACACACTAACAAATATGGTGTCACAAGTAAGGGCTGCAGGTGGAGCAGACTGCCTCAAATACCCTACTAAAGAAGATCTCCAGCAATGCGAAGCGACTTGTGGCTTATTATCCTATGTTGGCGACAGATCATCTGGACTCGTGCCCATGGGTAGGTTGTAGTTAGTTATGATGTGTAAAAAGTGAATCACCTAATTAATCAAAGTTAATAATTTAT